>OY978221.1:26920372-27029294 GCA_963854785.1 Vaccinium vitis-idaea | reverse complement strand
CCAGCAAGGCCTTCTCAAAACTCTGGCCCGCAATAGCTATAGGGATAGTGGGACAACCCGGATCTTTCCGCTTAATCGGAATATCAGCTTGGAGAATGGAGCTCACTTGCTCCGTCAGTAGCACGTTGCACTGGCTCTTAGTTCTCCGTTTCGACGTGCACAGCTCTTTCAGCACCTTTGCAAACTGAGGAATAGCGTCAATGGCTTCCATTAAAGAGATAGGAAACTGAACCTTCTTGAACAGCTCAAGAATCTGGAAGTTCACATTGACGCTTGGCTTTGCCACCAAGCGATGGGGATATGGTGCAACGGGTGGCAAAGGAGTCGTGGGGGCCGCAGGAGCAGGCACCACCACCTCAGGTGACTCTATTTCTCTCTCTTCCTCAGTACACTTTCCCACAGCAGGGACAACTACTGGTGCAGCGACCGGAACCAAAGGTGGAACCGATTTTTGCCTCAGAGGAATAGTCTTATCGATCACCTTCCCACTTCTGAGAGTGGTGATCGCTTTTGCTTCCTCCTGACCGTGGTTCAAATTACTCGTGCCTGAACCATCTCCCAGATAATTAGAACTGACAGCATTGGCGTGAGGTTGAGAGGGAAATTTTCCCCTCTCCTGTTGGTTTTGCCCAACTACTGCCGTCAACTGGGTTAATTGAGACCTAATGTCTCCAATTGCTTGCTTAGTCTGCTCAGTAAAGCTCAGTTGAGACTGCATGAGAGCCTTTAACATGTCATCAGTCTGCTTATCCCTCGGTGGATGATTTATGCCGGGGGGTGGTCCAGAATATGAAGGACCGTACCCCTGCTGATTCTGTGAGGGATAACGATATTGGGACATTTGGCCTTGCTGAGGCCGGTATGGTTGCACCTGTTGCTGAGGTGGTGCCTGGGGTGGCACTGGTGCTTTAGGATCTCTCCATCCCAGGGCTGGGTTATGAGCCCAGCCCGGATTATAGGTGTTTGAATACGGATCCCAACGTTGGTTCACCGCATTCACCTCAGCCTGGTTACTTTGGTATGCTCCTTAACCATCGAAAAAGCGGGGCAAGCAGTTACTGAATGCCCCGGACACTCACAAAGCGCACACACCTCCTCAACTCTCACATCATTCACCTGTTGGACTTGCTTCATCCGCAAGTCCTCCATCTGCTTGGTCAATCTATCCAACTGAGTCTGGACGGTATGGTCTCTCACACTCATGGGGAAGATACCGGACCCACTGGGTCCCTGTGCAGCTATGGCCCTGTCAGCGAGGTCGGAAGGTTCCCAACTTCGGTACTTATCGGCCAACTCCTCTAGGAAATCCCATGCCTCATCTGGGGCCTTATCTAAGAAATCTCCCTCCTTACAGAGGTACTCAATCTGCTGGGCCGTCGCAATGTTTAGGCCCAACTGGAAGAATGTCACCAACTGGTGCTTCTCATACCCATGGTGGGGTAGAGACAACAAGTCTTTAAACCTCTCCCAGCACCTCAGAAATGACTCGCCCTCTTTTTGCCTAAATGACTGGATTTGGCGAGTTAGGTGTTGTGACTTGCTCTCCGAGAAGTATTTCCTATAGAACAGCTCCCTAACAGCGGCCCATGTCGTGAGAGATTGCTCCTTCTGCATTCTGAGCCACTTGTCCGCCCCATCTTTCAGAGAAGCAGGGAAAAGCTTAAGGCAAGCGTTTTCCCATTGGGTAGTGGTGGCTAGGGTGCGCACCAACCCCTCGAAGTGGCGGACATGCTCATATGGGTCCTCATTCTCCCTCCCGTAAAAGAGAGGAAGGGCATTGTGGGTTCCCGGTTTCACAGTGAAAGCGTTGCGTGCCTCCACAGTCTCAGTTGGCAGAACTATTGGGCCACGAGGAGTAGTCCTCTCGGGATGCATGTAATCCCGCATAGTTCTCTGTTCCGCCATCGGTGGTTCACTCTCTAAGACGAACAATGGATTGGGAAATTCTATGAAAATGTCGTCTATGGGAATGGATTCAGGTTGACCTACGGAAGACTCGGACTCAGACTGACTAGACTCAAACTGGAATCCTACTGACTCAAATTGACTAGACTCAAGTGGAACTTCTACCAACGACTCTCTTTCTATCCTAACTAGACGCTTAGACGGGTCTCGGTAGAAGAGCGGGTCCTCCTTTGGTGAACCCTTCCTACCTTTACCTATTTTGACTTGATTCTAAAAATAACAACTAAAAAATTTTCCTAAAATTTTTTTTTTTTTTTTTTTTATGACCTAAGAAAGATACAATTAAAACTAAAATTCACTAGACACTAACGACCCGAATTTTTAACACCTCTTGCCTTCCCCGGCAACGGCGCCAAAAATGCTTGACCGAAATCCTATACCTAACTTAATGGGTTGCCCCAAGCGTAGGGCGGAGACCGGTGTAGCACAATACCCGGTAAGACCGGAATCGAATCCACAGAGAAGGTGGAAAGTGCTTACTAAAAACTCGGGTTGCTAATGTTTAACACGGCTCTTAGGTAGCCACCCTTTGCAATTTGATGGGAGAATTAACTAAACTAGAGTAAAACTGGTTTGATTAAACTGTTCCAAAGAAGATACGGTCGTAGGGTTCATAACACCAGTGACCAGGCCCAGACAGTTCCGCTCCGTTTGGTGTTCTAAAAACGTTTGATTTTAGAGAGAAAAAGGTACCCCGAAAGATGCGAATCCTCGTGGTCGCCGTTTACCCATGTACAGCGAAGAACAGGTTTTGGTCCCCCGTTCCCCGCGTTACATGGGCTCCGACAATGCCCAGATACGTCTGACGGAAGCTCTTTAATAACCTAAAATTGCTTTTTCCTTTGTTAATTTAGAAAATAGGAGCAGAACGAACCCAACCCTGGCCACGGCGTGTTAATCACCCCGCGACCATACCTAATGAACTACTCACTCATATTAAATTGAACAAATAACAAGATTCTGAAATAAAGCATGCTTGAATAACTAAATATGGATTAAAACAAAGATTCGGAAGCAAAGCGCGGACAAACTCCCGCGAACGAAGATTTAATGAAAATAAAACAGAGAGTTACCGAAGCAATATCTGAATCTGCGAACTAAACACCAAAACTCCAATGCAAAAGTCTCCGGAAAATAGAATCTCCAGAGGAAAAGTCGGCCACTACTTGGAAGCAAAAACAAAACAAGGTTCGAACCCTAATTTGACCTAAAATCGGAGTATTTATCTTCCCCCGAAGTCAACACACGTGGCAAGGTCAACCGCTGCTTTTAGGGCCCTCGGTATCGATACAGGGAAAGACCTGTATCGATACCCATACATTCTGTTCGCGTTTGATCACTCGGGTATCGATACAGGACAACCCCTGTATCGATACCAGCACCCTTAAAATGACTTTCAAGCTTGTTTGGTCGTCCTCACTTGGGTCCCACCGGTTCCCAACATGCCCGACCGCCTTGTGTCCACTTTACGTGCTCCTCCGACCTGTTTCCTACAAACAACCAAAAATACCAAAAACAAAAGACAACACCGCATCAAGTGAAAAATGGAATAAATCGCGCCTCTAATGCGCTAATTCGCCCTACTTAGGCGCTTATATCTGTGATATTGCGCGCCTATCAATGGATAATTGGATACGTCCCGTGCATAGCAAGAGTTCATGCTAGTTACCTTGTAAAACAAAATGATTTATAGCAACGACTAATCAACTTCACATTTTCGAAAACTAACCGGGCATTATAACGTCATAAAATGATAAGTTTAAAATACCAACTTGGTCTTTATAACGACTACGTGACATTAGAAATGAGTATTAGAATCTACCGACTAATTTCCCAGAAACCGATCAACTTATTAACGACTAGAAAACTATACGTTGTAAACTGAGCATTATAACAAGTAAGTGAAAATCCTATATTTAGAAAATAGGATTGAAGTAATCTTCCTTAATTCCGGTTGTTAATCAGAAGATGCTAAAGCTAGGCAAGGATACCTCGGGCAACGTAACGACTATTTCCTTCGTAAGAAAAAGAAATAACTTCTTTTTAAAAACTACTAACTTTCCTACTACTTTTGGATCAAATGGTGACTTTGGTGGTGGAGGGTGGTGGCTCTCACTTGAGTTTGGAGGAATAAGTTGAAGCTCAAGATGAACTTCAACTAGAAACTCAAGAATTAAAAGACCCTCTCTCTAGAACTCACTAAACTCCAGGACAAGAATACTATAAAAGTGGGGAGTGAAGGTATGAAGAATAACTGAAGAATGCGCTGCTATTTATAGGTCACCAAAGTCCCTCCTCTCTCTCTCTCTCTCTCTCTCTCTCTCTCTCTCTCTCTCTCTCTCTCTCTCATTATTGCCAAGAATCATGAGATTTGGAGATCCATAGGCCAATGATGGAAAATCTTAGGCAAATCCTAGTAAATCTATAGGTAAATCTTAGGTTTAATAATTAAAATCCAAGGCAAATCTTAGGGAATCCTAGGGAAATCTAATCCCATGGGATTCCAGTGTGTGTGTGCACACACACACTCTCTCTCTCACACACACACACACACACACACATATATATATATATATACCTAAAACTTCTAGTCCAGTCCATATACCTAAAACTTCTAGTCCAGTCCTCCCGTAAATAAGAAAAAACATTTTTTTTTTTGTTTTACAAATTGTTTTTGGAAAATCCGAGCCGTCCAATGTTTTCAGAAGGTGTTTTCAAGGGTCTACGGGAAAAATCTTCAAAAAAAAAAAATACAAGGAAGGGCTTGATCCAAGCAGTTTTTCGCAAAACTATATATAGATTTTCCGCGTGGACCCTTGAAAACACCTTCTGAACACATTGGACGGCTCGGATCGTCAACAAAATGCTCGGATCATGGAGGTCCGAAAGTCCAGATCCCGCGCTAGAAGCTTTGCATACATATATATATATATATACACGGAGGATGATCTAATGAGGACTCCCTCATTAAAATTCCGTGAAGACCTCATGGATCAGGGACGAATCTCAACGATCCGAACCGTTCAATGTGTTTAAAACGTGTTTTTAAGGGTCACCGCAAAGAATTGCCAAAAAAAAATACCCGGAAGGGCTTCGTTCGAGCTTTTTTCGATAAACTATATATGTACAGTTATTATGAAAAATTGCTCGGATGAAGCCCTTTCGGGTATGTTTTTTATGATTCCTCGCGTTGGCCTTGGAAGACATGTTTTTAACACATTGAGCGGTTCGGATCGTCAAAATTTGGTCCGAAAAATCAAAAAAGGGGTGGTCCTCGCGGAGGAGATCTGTGAGGGAGTCCTTAGTAGATCACCATTGATATATTCACACACTAACTTGGAGAGTAAGTAATCCATGAAGCTTCCTCTCAATCTCTCCACATCTCCATACATTAATGAAAAGAATCCTAGATGTATCTCGGTAGGGATATATAGTAGGATAGATATACTAGTACATGCATGGCAAATAAATAATTTACTAAGGAAAATGGTTAAAATAAAATAATATTGAATTTAATAAATAAATTTACATTTTAAAAAAATTAAGGTCATTACAGAGGCTGGGCGGGGGAGCTGAGGAGCCTATTTAGGTTTCAGAAAAGTTTTTCAACTTGTATATTTTGTGAATATATTTAAGGGAGTTTTCCTCCTATTTCTATGTGTGTGGTGTCTGTGTGAGTGACCCTCTAGGACAATATCAACCCTAAACCAAAGCCAGAGAAAAAACCATCCAAAGCTAGAAACTCTGAAACAGCACCCCTACGCGAAAAACAGCGCCCACACCAAACAAAGGACCCAACAACTAAAAACACAAAGCAGCTGCCTCAACTCCCAGGAACCAAAAAACAGCAGTAGAGATTTGAAGCCCAAAAAGCCTTCAAAACCATCTCAAAAAAAAAAAAACCCCCCCAAGAAAGCTTCAAGACCAGCCCTCCAATAGATTCCAACAAAATCCAAAGCAAAGAAGATCCCTCCGAAAAAAAGCTAAAACCTCAAACACACCTCAGCAGCAGAACAAACTAGGAGAATTTATAGTTTGAATTGGACCTCTCTTTTAAAGTTTTTTCTCTACTTTGAGAGCTCAAACGACCTGGTATAGCTATGGGCAGTGGCAGAAGCGGAATTTATGCACCTAGCAGGGGCCTGAATGGCATGAAATTCTACAATTAGATATATTCCACAAGTATTCATTAACTTTTAGTTTTCCTGTGAGAGGAAGAGGCTCGATGGTGTGTATATATGCAATTGCAAGGTAATCTTACACCGGCCACCAGAGCGATTGCAGGGGCCAATTCCACAGGGAATTTTCAAATAAATCTCAAAAACTAGTACAATGAGTGAGCATGTTTGGAATGGTGCAAGGGCCTGGCACCCTCCTGTAGTCCTGTGTCCACCCGTGGCCCTGGCTGTGGTTCTAAGTCGGTATCGGCTCAAGTGTTATTAATGCGGTTGTGTTTCTGTGTTGAACTATCTCTGAAGTATGCTCAAATGATCTTGCATGTAATCAGTTGTTTCGATGAGTTAAGTTACTTAAGTTACCAAAAGATAAAATAACGCACAATTAACAAAGGGGCTTATTGTCATACATTTGAAATCTCTTCTCCAAAGAGAAAAGAAAAGGAAAAAAGCTACCGTAAATGGAAAAGAGTAACAAAAACAGTACACAAAAAGGTGAGAATCATGGACAAACCAAGATTACTTCCTTCTTCTTCTTTTTTCTTTTTTTTTTTTTTTTTGTGTTCGAGAAATATAACTACTTCCCTGAGAGGAAAAATTAATCCGAAACCATAAAGCACTGCCGAGCTGGTTTCAAAGAGTATTCAAAGTCCGAACTTCCTGCATGCTAGTGGGCTGGTCTGATGGACGGTCCACTAGCAGGGAGTCTGATTAAAGATCAATCTTGCAAATACTGATTTGCTTGAGAAAGCATAGTTTCAATCAAAACTTCGATCCATGGAGGTTCGAGTAGTTTTTTTTTTTTCTTCTTTTTAATCAAACTCAATCTGGACAGCATCAATGGACACATGTCCAGCCCCAGTTTTTGGTACCAAAGTCACCAACACATTATCATCATCTTCAGCTCCCAAATCCTCCAAAAGCTCACTTATACCCAACCTCAACCTGGTCTTGATCTTCTTATGATGCTTATGCTTATGCGGCACGTTCACAAAGCTACCCGCAAACTCCGTCTTCTGGGGCCCACTCGTAGTCTCGTCCTCGTCATTGATGAACACATCGAACTTCACGAAAACATCTCTATCCACCTCTATCCCTTCGATCAACAGCACCTCCTCTTCTTCATCTTTCTCTTTCTTGCTCCTCGACTTCTTCGGCCTAGGCACTAACACTGTTACCTTCTTGTCGAGTTTTCCAGGGAAAACCACTGCGGAAGAAGGTACTTCTTCCGCCGCATTTGCTATGCCTGATACGGCGCTTTTTACCTTTTTGACGATCTGGGAGACCTTGGAGGTACGTGGTGTGGGTTTTGAGTTAAGCCACGGGATGTCCACGTCTTGGTATACGTAACCGAGATTGGTGCTGTCTAGACAGTCTTTCACATACACCTTTGTGAGATTTGCATTCTCATCGTAGAAGACGAAGCCTGTATTAGAAAGTAGACAAAATGTTTTCAAACAACGAATTGAAGTAGTAACTATTATGGAGCCGAGCACTGCTACATACCCAAAATTTACCTAAAATTCAAAATTATACGGTTCACATTTACTTTAATTCAATATGGACCGTGAAATTTTAAATTCTAGGTAGATTCTGGGTACCTAGACTTTCTGAATTTGAAGTCATCTTTTCTAGAACAACGGTAATATTTTGAAATTACGAGTTTGTTTACTGTGTAGTATCATTATCATCTATCAGTGGGGTTTAGAGAAAATTAGTAGGGCTAACAAATGAAAGAGATTCGATATCTCTACGAAGACTCGACACACACATCTCAATGAAAGCCAAAAAGAACTGTACTAGATGGGCTAAGAGGAGAAAAACTTGGGTGTCGGGCGGGTACCATGTGGCAGTACCCGTCGCGAATCTCGGCCGTCATGTGGCGGCACCCATCGCAGATCTTGACCGTCCAAAAGTGTTTTGGACGGTCCTGATCTCTCTCTCTCTCTCTGTTAAAAAATTGGGCTATCCAAAACACTTCTCGACGGCTGAGATTGACGCTCGGTGGTGCCCCTACCCGCTCAGCACCCAAAATTTTATCGGCTAAGAGCCAAATTTGCTCACTCAGGCCGGTAGATTGGTTTGGAAAGAATCTTTTGAAAACAATTCATTTTGATATTTTTCTTGGAGTCCTTAAAAAGCAGATCTGATAAGCAAAAAAACACCTAACAAATTGAATTGTTTTTTGAAGTAGTAAATTACAAAGTAAACGAATCTACTTACTGGCATTTAACCAATCAGGATCCGTAAAATCCTGTCGTTTTCCTCCAAGGCTTTTCCACACGGACCACATTCGATCCACATTCGAGTGATGACCGAAGAAAATCGGGTCAAACCCGGCAGAATAGAAATTGCCCATATCCTCCAAGTTGGGCTGGCTCGGATCTCCACACCATATGTGAATTGGTCCATGAGGAATATTCTCAAGTGACCCAGCTCCAGGATCCGGATCCTCACCCGCCCGGTAAGAGCTCCCGAGGAAAAGTTGTGGTGTCTTTCCACTAGACACCACTTGCCTGTAAATTAGGCGCACAAAAAAGAATCTTATTAATCAATTATAATCGTTACAAATATTCAAAGGGACGAGAGAGCACGACACCATCACAACTTACCTATACATGACGGTGAGGTTGCTGTTTATTCGTGCCTGATTTGTTTCACTTGTATCGGTCCCGTTATAGTCGAGATCGAGCACGTTGGGTGGTTGGTGCTTCGGGTTGCGAAGAGAGTCGTAGAAGGGCGACTTCGAGTTGGTGTACAAAGCGGGCATTTGCATACCGGCAGGAGAGTCCCAGTTCCAGAATGGCATTGCGAAAGTCGGGTCATTGATCAAACTTCCCAAAATCCTTTCGAAGAAATAGAGGTACCACCTGTTAAAAAATAATCATGTGTTAGATCTAGCAGCTCGACAATTTGTGATAGAAATCCTTAGTGGTAGCAGATCATACGTACAAACAAATGGAAATGGAGATTTTGTAAGGCGGCATCTGAGCCGTTGAATGTGTTTTCTAACGGTCCTGAAAGGAATTTCTAAGGGAAAGGAAAAGCTTGTGTGGCGAAAGCTAAATGCAACAAAATTTAGCAATTTTCTTTCAATTAAGCAAATACGAAAATAGATTTCAAAGTATTTTCTTTATTTTTGTGTTGCTTATTTTTTAATCAAATAAACATGTTGAACCAAACGGCCCCAACGAAATACCAATGGGTTGAACCTACATTTTGGAGACCCTAGGTGAATGAATAATAAAATAGCCTCTACATAATGAAACCACAATTTACAACAAAAATCCAAAAGAATTTATGCCACAAATTTTTTTGAGATATAAATCCTGATATTGTTTCATGGTTTAAAAAAATTCAGTTTACAATAACTGGAATATTTTATTTGTTGAACTTTTTTTGTAGCATGAATTTTGAGTCTTTTGTGTTTTGTTCGCCAAAAGAAAAGAAATAAAATCTCGATAGGGTACGTCGACAAAAACTAAAAATCTTACCGATCAAATAAATTATTTACTAAGAAAATATTATAATAAAAATCTACCAATAAGAAAATTTTATAAGTCTTGTTATGGAATAGGTATTAATTATTTAAGTTAACAAAATGAATTACGGAGTATTTCAAGCTTTGCCGTAATGAGGCCCCACCCAAATGACCACCAACCTCTCGATCAAATTCTGACTCACCGTACTTTAAATTATTCAAAACCTTACCTAATCCTAAAGTAGGCCTAGCTAGTACTGTTCGGGAGCTTGAAGTTTGTAATCTGGCCCTCCTCGGGTTTGAAATTTTTAGGTGCTATCAATTTTTATAAAGTTAGTCTTTTCGGGATTTTTTCTGGTCTAATTAGCCAGGCATCCCACTCAATGAACAGTGTAATTGGTTATCCGGGGTTTAGTTGCAGTACGCAAAAGTTGATCCTAACATAACCCCTAAATTTGTGTTTTTCTTATATTAGAAAAAAGTACTTACCTATGGAAGGGGAAAAAGAGCCATGAATCATGCACTTGAAGATCCAGATCCGGAAACCCGACTTGATGATAAGCCCCGTCGCAATAAGCGCAGTGGATCGAAGCTTGTTGTTTGAAGCTACGCGGGTCGGAGTCGGGTAAGTCCCTCATGAGTTGAAGGGCTTTGTTAAACTTTGCTATGTGCGCCTCGTCAGCCAAATGGGCCGCAGGTCGGACCCTCGTATAATTTGCCTGTGGAGGGACGAAATCGATGATCTTGGTCGTCTTGGGCGGGCAACAGTTGGTTTTCCTTGCCCCGGTGGGTAAGTCTGCCGCCCCGCATGTATTTATATCCGGGGAGGAAATCGGAGCTGCAAGTGCTAACGGGTCGGGTACCAAACCCGCGGCGCCGTATAGCCCGCCCAACCCAATAAGCATGTCTCTCCTATCAAACTTCCCTTGTGAAGTTCCTCCACTTTGTTCATTGTCTTTGGCTTTGCAAGACACTTTGTAGGAATACTTGTGGTTTCTTCTAATGGAAGGAACTTGGAATGTTTTCTTTAAAATGGGAGAAGAAAAGCGGGTGGACGAGGTTGCGGTGGCGACCGCCGAGGCGGCGGTGGTGGTGGTGGTGGTGGGAGGGGGAAAAGAAGCCATGGTTTTTGTTGGGGTTTAACCAAGAAGACATAAGATATGTGGGTTTATATAAAGTTAGGGTTGAGACTTTTCTATGCATGACATTGACAATGTCAGTTGTCTGAGTTGCAAAGATTAGTAAACTAAACAAAAGCACGTGGGAGGGGGGAAATTTTTACTTTGCCAGCTCACAAAAACTTGGATCGGGTCAAACTTTTGTTCTCCTTCATTTATGTGAAATTAGGGGAAATGAAATGTAAGAATTCCATCAATAAGAAAAGTTATTAACCTACCGAGTTCAATTAAATACAACTAAAAAAGACATATTGCATACAAAAAATAAAAATTACAAAACTAATTAATCAGATGAGATGGTGGTTTAACGCGATTGATATTGCAAATCAATACGTAAAATTGCCCAATGCAAATGCAAGTGAGTCTTTCATTATTATATCAAATTCACGAAATGGGGGGCTCTGCTGTCCGTGGGGGTCAGCAGGCCCTGCCAACCCCATCCGAGCCGTCCATTTCGCTCATCAACGACTCAGATCTTACCTCTCCAAAGTGTATCCGAGCCGTCCATTGTTTGATGCAATCCGAGCCGTTGATGCACGAAACGAACAGCGCGGATGGGGGTTGGCAGGGCCTGCCGACCCCCACGGACAGCAGGCCCCCCGGGTTCCAAATTCACGTGCATTGAACGGTTCAATATTCACTTGGGTAAAAGTCTACGTGTACACACTTATGTACACAACGTTTCCTCATTTTAAGCTCCTTGGTTATCGTACACACTACACTAAATTTAGTTGACTTGACTTGAATTTTAACAATTTAAAAAAATATTCGACCACAAACAATGGCGGAGCCTTTTTTTTTTTTTTTTGGGAATGTAGGGTGTCTCGGGTCAGTTTAGTTTGCGCGCACCTCATACTAATCTTTATTGCCCATCCCACAACAATTTCATATTCTTACACGTGGGGGTGAGGTGGCCCCAGTTGTTGGCAAGGAAATCCAATATGAGACCTTAGATTGGAGTAAACTCCTAAATCCTAGGCCAAGACCACTTGGCCAATCCCTTGGTATTAAACAATGGCGGACCTTACTCATATTGGACTCTTATATGTACTAGAGGGATACAAGGCCGGCTCATGGCATAAGACAATGAAGCTACCGCTTCGGGTCCCCCAAACATGTAAACAAAAAAAGGCCCCCAAACCGCACTACACCGCACTACAGAGGTCTAGTGCGGCATCCAAGCTATTGATCGCGCAATCAATTGTCTTAATTTCATCTCGGCGCGCTTGCATGATCCGAGTCGTCCATTGCCGAGATAAAATCTGACCCATTGATTACCGAGATCAACGGCTCGGATGCCGCATTACAGGATCCCCGGATTTGCCTCCTATTTATTAGAATAGAATTTTCATTCAAGATAAGTAATTTTCCAAGGTGATCACCTCATTTCATATTAAACCAGTTTGTGATTTCTTAATTTGAAGTTGCTACAGAAAACGATGAATAAAAAAGGTTATACATGTTCATGCAGGGCAGAGATAACTGGAGGGGGAAAGTGTTACGTGGAACCCCTATATTTTAATTGGACAATTCGATTGTACACATTAAAAAAAACTAACTTACTTTATAATTTGGTTCGGAATCCATCTAAGATAATTTTTAGAATTTAAAAGAACATCGAGTTTACTGGTTAGTTTCGCCGAACACTTTATTTATTTTACTACACCGGCTGATAACATCAAGTTGCTTTTGAGGTTTTTTATTTATTTATTATTTTTTTGGCAGAACTTGTTACGTTGAAATTAATAAATCAACCCAGGGTACCGAAGAGGGAGCATCGATGGTGCATCGATCAGTGCACAGGACCTATTTTCAAGTCGAAAAAATATGATCCGAGCCGTTCATTAATTTTGAAATAATTTTCTGTCTACATATGTGAAAGAAAAAAAAAAAAAAACCTTATCAATCGGATAACTGTGAATACTCTATCTATGTCGATTTTTCATTCAGAAGTCAGGATCCTATTAGAATGAAAAATTGGTAACTTGGATCAAGTACTTCCGATCATCCAATTAATCTTAGATCATTTGTTTGGAACCTGGAAGTGGGCCCCGTGCGCTGATCTTTGCACCATCAGTGCACGCTTAGCTCGGTACCCGTAGAATTATGGTTTAAGAAATTGAGCTCGTCGAAAACTTTTCTTACCTAACTGGTATTAAACCGAATCTTCTAGTAAAATGATGCAAATTTTAAAAGTTTTATTCTTAAATAACCAGTCAAATATGATTTCACTTTCATTATTTTTTTTTTGCGTATCTTCTTTCATATCTCATTATCCTTTTGTTTATACCTCAAGTTGGTCATTATGCAAAAGGCTAAGGTCGTCACCAGCCAGAATCACTATGTCACCATATAATTATTTAAAGGGCAACTTAGCTTTCACCTAATTATTAAATCGATTAGCTAGCTGACTCTTACCCCTATTTTTTAAAAATACAACCTTGGATTTGTAGTAGCATTTAATTGTTGCCGACTTCACAAGTTAATTACTAGTAATAAACTAGCTAGTTCCTTCCTCCACCTTTTAAGGTTTATTCACAAGGTAATGGCGGGCCAAGATTTACTTTTACGGGGTATCAAAACTTGGGACTCGAGGTTTTTAGGTTCAGAGTTGTTCCACCAACAAATCCGACGATACGTTTTTCAAGTTTTTGCTATACTGTTTTTCGTATGTACTTAACTTATTTTTAACAGTCCACTTTAAAAATAATAATAATACCCTCTTATGGAAATGTAAAATACAAAGCTATTACTAAAGTCATTTCAGTTTTAGAAATATGGTACTTATCTTATTTTAGAGACTATAGGCGTGCCAACATAATATGTACTATTAATGATTGACACTTAATAACATGTCCATTAGCCACTTTAGAGCAACAACAACAGCTAAGGTAAATGGCATTTTTGGCTATTTTAGCTTAGCTAAATGAGGAGAACCCAGCTGCAGCAGCTTGGGTATTTCACTGTACAGCATCCATATGTGAACAGTGCTAAGCTAAAAATACACAAGCACTGTTCACCAACCATCCTATTTTTTATTGTTTCTCTCTCCTCTCCTCTCCTCTCTCTCTCTCTCTCTCTCTTCTTCTTTCCCAATCTCATCCTTTCACCGCCCTAATCCATGGCCGCCTCACCACCGCCTCCTCTCCTAGCCCAACCGTCCGTCTCCATCGCCGCCGCCGGGTCTTCGCGGCGGCTCCCACCACCGTGTTGGACCCACGACGAGACTGTGGCTCTGATCGATGCGTATCGCGACAAGTGGTACTCCGGCGAAGGAATCTTAGGGCTAACCACGGGCAGGAGGAGGCCGACGACGTCGCCGCCTGCTGTCCGACGGAAAACCCCACCAAGACCTCCGTCCAGTGCCGCCACAAGATGGAGAAGCTCCGTAAACGGCGACGGGGATGCTGTGTGTATATACAGTGCTGTGTATATATATATATGAGGAACTCTCTAGTCCGGGACCCTTCGGTCCGGAACTCATAGTTCCGAATCAAATTTTCATGATCCGAACCGTCCAATGTGTTCAAAAGATGTTTTCCAATGTCCACGCGGGAAATCTTCAAAAAAAAATACCGGGAAGGGCTTGATCCACGCAATTTTGTAAATATGCAGTTTTTGCAAAAAATTGCGTGGATCAAGCCCTTCCCGGTATTTTTTTTTGAAGATTTCCCATGTGGACCTTGGAAAACACCTTTTGAACACATTGGACAGCTCGGATCATGCAAAAACATCTTTTAAATGCTTCAAAATGCTTCAATCCGGGATTTCCGGGATCCTTGACAGGATCTTCCGTGTGTATATATATATATACCGGATTTTGTTAAAATCAGGGAGGCCGGACCAGATCCGAATTGTATATATATATGTATTTTAAAAAAATGAAAAAAAATATTATTTTAATGAGACATTAGGTAAAATAGATAGATTGGTGGAGTGTTGAGAGTGACAGGTTTGCTATATGTACTGTACACAAGGTATTGTAGCCAAAATTTTGGCTTAGCTGGTGTTTTTGCTCTTAGATGGGTTCCTAGGAAAGTAGAGGGCAGCCATAGCAGACAACCTGCCGCCCTCTCTGTACTGCATATCTTTTCTATTGGCAAAAAAAGCTCACTAGTAGAGTAGGTTTGGTCTTCCTACAAAAATTAATCAAAAAACGCATAAGCTATTTCGAACAGCGTAAGTTATCAAAAACAATATATATACACAAGCGAGGAGGAAGAAGAAGTCTCCGCAATACTATATATTCTTCTTTTTTCACTCAATAAAATATACATCGGCAAAGAGGTTGAAGATAAACATCTCAGCTATGTTATCACCCGTATTTTAACGAATATTCATGTGTATAATCAACAACCAAGAGAGACTTAAAAAACATCAATTTAACTAGGATTGGATGATACAAAACCTAAGGATAGGATCAGAGCTTGTCTTTGCGGATCCCATTATTCCCATTTAAGCAATTAAAAAGAGGACAAGACTTTTTGCTAAGTGGAATTCAGCATTGCTAGTTTTTTTTTTTTGTGAACTTTTTGCAAAGAGTACAAGATTTATGGTAAGTTTAAAGTAACCAAAGTTATCAGCAAAAATAATACTACAGATTTAACTCTCATCAATGGATCTTGTAATCAAACCCAATAATAGGAAGACTCATGACATTACTTAACAGAATAATAGGAAGACTCATGACATTACTTAACAGAATGGAAGTTCATTTAAATGTGAAAGGCTCTTTTTCAGTCGTATCATTCTATCCAATACTCAAAAACTTTTTATTTTTCGGTTTAAGTATTTATATGTAGCCATCTTTGATTTGACTCCTATTTTTATAGAAAAATGTTAAGTTCCCATAAAATTTATCCAAAAAAGAAATCTGAGCCACTGATTTTAAATTCTGAGTATATAACAGGCTGATTTATATATCTAGCCTTAATTAAATGGCAACTTGATTATTAAAGATTTACTTTATGGTACAGATTTATCGGAATTTGTGCTAAAAGTAACCCTACCTTCCTAGTGGTTATATGGAGATCACAATTGTTTTAGGTCACAAGTAGGGCCTCCTTTGGCTAAATCCAAAAAATCGATTTTTTGGTTTTTTTTGGTTGTCTTTATTCAAAAAAAAAAAATGCATCTGTTAGTTTTCGGTCGATTTTTTGTGGTTTCTTGGCTTGTCTCGATGAGAGGAATCTAAAAAGTAGAAAATTATTAGCCAAACTTAAAGTTTTGTGAATAAAGACGAAAAATAATCCAAAATACTTTTTAGATTCCTCTTGCCGAGACAAGCCAAAAAACCACAAAAAATCGACCAAAAACTAACAATTGCAACAAAAAAAAAAATTGAATAAAGATAACGAAAAAAACCAATTTTTTGGATTTAGCCAAAGGAGGCCTAGATTATTGAAGATTTATTTTAGTCCTCGGAGTAGGTGAAATTTCAAATGGAGATTAGTTTTTTTTTTGGGTAACACACCAAAAGGGCTTGGTACGTACACCGTTGACCACAACCCTAATCACACTTCTTTTACATTCACATGGGCCTTGCACACACACAGTGATATGGAGCCACATGCAAGCGAGGGGGAGTGTGGTTGAGTTATGGTTGGTGAGTAAGTACCTATTATTTCTCTATTCATTTTTCTAAAATATTTGTCTATTTATACTAATTAGTGTGTTGCAACTTCAAACTCAGGGTTGGCCCTAGCTTTAGGCCCAAAAACTTAATAAAAAATTAGAGGGAAAACGACAGATAAGTGGTATTTAAAACTAAAAATACCAATTAGATGGTAAGGTTTTGTAGAAATTACCGAACTCATCATGACAAGGAAAAAACTAATTCCACATAAATATAAATGGTAAGCCTAAGTGGATGGTCCAAAATACCCTTTTCATTTTTTTAGCCCTAACACACACACCCCTTCTCTCACTCGAATCCCTTCATCAATTCCACTCATCAGATTCAAATCCAGATTCAAATATTTTCCCATTCAAACAATTCATCCGAAGTTATTTGAGCTCGTTAACAAATTCAGTCCTTTTCTCGTGAAAAGTTTTTCTGAGATTAACTTGATACATAAAAAATAAAGATTGGACGCAACTCGAAACAACCTCAAACAACCCTTGCTCGTTCGACTTGTATCTGATTGCCGAATCACAAAAGACAAAAAAGCACACATCAAGGGAAAGAACACAAGAATTGACTATTGTCTGATTCAACAAGAAGAAATCTTGCAAACATTTAGAGGCCATTGTCGACAAGTTTCCATAGATGTAATTTTCAGTGAACAAACGGTATGAAACTACTCATTTTCATTGAGTAGAAAAACGGCGTTCACCGCAGCAATCGACCCCGATCGTAAGAGAAAATCCGGTTGGCGTTCTTCTGTTCGCCGAGGATGATTAGACCGGCCAGTTTCGAGGCCATTCCGTCCAGTAGCAGCCCCTCTTCCGGTTCGATTTGAGAGAGACAGCGGAGGGCTGTATTGAGGACGGAGCGGAGATAAGTTAAGCAGTTAGCTAGATTGCGACTAGGACGATGGGGAGGAATTCTGTTGAACAATCGGTGACTTGAGGTCGGAAGGATATGGGTCTGAAAAAAAATCCCTCTGATTTTTCTCTCTCTCTCTATCCACCATTAAAGCACATCTTGTGAACCAGGGGTGTGAGAATTGAGATCGAATAACGTATATATACAAGTTATTTATACTGAGATTTGATTGAGAAAGGTAAGATTTCAGATTATTAGTAAGAAAAAGGAAAATTACGAGAGTAAGATTACAAATCCTGGTGCCTAATTTTAGGGGGGAGAGAGAGAGTCGAAGATTACAAACCCTGGGCGTTGGAAGGAGAAAGGGGTTTGATTTGCGAAAAGAAATAGAACGAGGGATAATTTGGACAGTTCACTCGTAAATTGCCATTTATGTGGAAATATTATTTTCCTTACCATACTTTGGTCATTTGGGAAACCATGGCCATGTTTTGGTCATTTTTTGTCCTTAATACCATGTTTTGGTCATTTCCCCAAAAATTTTAGAGGCCCATTTTCTATAAAACTCGTACGTATATTTTATTGATAAACTATTATGTAATTTACCTCAATATGGAACCTAGCTCAAGTGATTTGCGCATGTATGTTGGATCTAGCTAGTTGTCATAGGTTCAATCCTTAGAAGCCTTTTTGGCCATGCTTTATTTTGCCTTATTTTTTGATTGGATATAGTGTAAAACAAAACTCATGTACCACATAATTATGCTTTAGTGGTTGTAGACATTACTCAAGTTCAAAATTCAAATTCTTTGCACACCATAAATATTTCGATAATTCTTTTATTTTCTCTAGTTTATTTTAATCTTACTTTTATCTTTTAACATCAAATTCACAAATAAATAAGTGTTGACAATAAATAAACCAAAGTAATTTATTTTTACTCACAAATTAGAACAACCCCACAATTAGTTAGAGAAAACGCGTGGTATGACAGTACTTTGTTATGTATGGTTTATTTTTTCTAATTGTATAAAAAATTTAAAAGTTTAATTTAGTTAAATTATGAAACTAAAATGACATATTTAATCCTTGTACCTTATATTACCCACCTATTGTGATTTTTTTTAACAAAAACCTAGGGCCTATTTTTAAATTTCATTTTAAGCCTCCAAAATCTTAGGCCGGCCTTGTTCAAACTTACTAAACATTTGATGCAAAGTAATACTTCCTCCGTCCCAAATGATATTTCTCTATTCATTTTTAACTTATCGTGTTGGGGCTAAAGGGGAGTATTACTCTCACATAACCTTATGTTTGCTTGTTGATAAGACAGATGTCCGAATCACTTTATACATATCTCGACCAATCCTAAGAGACGGGTCCCATTGTCCAGTAATATGCCCTTCGTAAGTTCAGCTTTATCAACAGCCCTATATGCGTTGCTTTTGGCATTTTGCATATGTGAAAAAATACTAGATCAAAAGAAAAGTTCATTGCTACGGATTGGTGCACGCCAGTTCCATGTTTTCCTATTTTGAGTTTTCTATTGATTGACTCTCGAACGCGCATTGTTTGGAATATTGTGAAAAATAAAAAATACTAAGAATAATAATAATAATCAAAAAACAAAAGAAGGATCATAGGCAATAGGCATACACATCTTAAGGTCTTGTTTGAAAAATTCCTTTTTTCCAGATGAATGGTCTTTAATGCTTTATTTCCATTTTTTGGGTTACATGAAAATAATCTACTTGGTGCCACTCTTGAGCACCTCCGAAATTCTTTATCTATTATTGTTGTAGTGAGTCAATTTGGTTGTGAATATGTTCCATGACGATCTCTCATACTCTCTCCGTCCCAAATTTCTTGTCCATATTCACTATTCACAACACCTCCAAAAATTATTTGTATTTTTAAATGTATATATATATATATATATATAGAGAGAGAGAGAGAGAGAGAGTATGGATCTTGTAATTTGATAGTTCTCGATGAGTTCTATTAATAAGTTTTTTAAATTGTGGAAAACATTATAAATTAAATGATATAAGCAACTGAAAAATGGAGCGCATGCACGTAAATGAACAAAACATTGGGGACAAAGGGAGTATAAACCTCTGATGTAATAAAAAAATAGGATCCACATATGGTTCCATTTGACGATTTGAATCATTCATTTTATAAGTCACGATCTGTACTTCTTCTTCTTTTGTTTTTTTGAAAGCATACTACATACGGTTCCATTCGTGTATAAAATTAGAGATCGTGACTTATAAAATGAATGATTCATTTTATAAGTTGAATCGTTCGTTTTATAAGTTTCGACCTGTACATCTTCTTCTTTCTTTCTTTTTTCCCGGAAAAATAGATCTGTATTTCATTCGTGTATAAAATTAGGTTAATCATGCATTGTTACACATTAAAACGAACTACATATGTCATTAGAACAATGAATATTAAGACTCGATCGATTCAAACTTCAAAATACGTAGTGCTGTGCACAGCCGTGTTGTGCACCCCTTGGCCGTTGGATCGAGTTTTGGATGGCTCGGATGCGTTCGGCAATTTTTTTTTAATTTTAATTTTTTTTACCAGTAAAAAATCAAAACACATCCAAACCGTCCAAAACTCGATCCAACAACCGAGGGGTGCACAGCACCATGCACAACATGACTGTGCACAGCACCTCCCCCGCTTCCGCAAGCATGACAGTAACTTTTACGTTAACCAAATAAACATGGAGAGTAAAGTTCGGTGCAGCGTTACACGCAAAAGGAAGTCATGTCCAAGTTGATAACATTTTTTACACTGAGATATTTGTACTGGTCTCTTTTTTTTTTTTCAATAACCAAATGTCCGAGTCAATTTATGTGTATTTAGACTAATTCCAGAGTCTCGAATTCAACGACCAGGCTAAACTCTCCAGTGGCCCTAAGGTTTGGAATGTTCGGCTTCCATGACATTCAAACATGCGACCTCATGAAAAGCAAAACTACTATTATTATTTTCTCATGCCCACTTAGTCAAACATCTTGCCATTTGTTCCGGTCTCTAGTTCTCATCAACTGCCCTTTCCCTCCCCCATATTAATTATGTCACTTTTAATCTAATACAAGTACATGTGTATGTTCATGTTCACTTTTATCAAATTAAATTAATCTTAGATCTAGACTTTAATTTGTTTTATGAGCTCAAGGTCTTGCCAGCCGCGCCTCTGCACACTCTCCAAATTAATCAGACTAGTGGACTGGTGCAAATAGGGGCGGACAGGTGGTGATTGTGGGGTCCGGGTTTCCGCACCCCCAAATTATCTCATTATTGGTATTATATTTTAGGGTTTGTTTGTAAAATTATGAAGTAATGTCTCCTCAAAATTGTTATATTAATATGTAGGTGATGATGATATGTTGTTATTAATAGAACGGAAAATGCTACAATACACATACCTTATTTGGGTGTGTATCATACATACCCCTATAACACACCCCTATAAAAATTACAATTTTTTTTATAAAAGTTAACGATTTTTTTTTTATAAAAGTTACGAGACACACCAAAATGTTACGCATCATATTGCTGAAAAGTTACAAAACACTAAAAAAATGTTACGATTGCCAATGAGATGACACAATCTGGACCATATAATAGGTGCATATGGTACACACCTTTAATGGGTGCGTATTGTAGCCATTTCCTAATAAAACATGTGATTCAGTCCCTCCGCATAATGAATCCTGCATCTGCCAGTGGATACAAACCCTTTTTTATTTTTTGTCATTCATCATTCCTAATCAATTATATGAGGATGGGGAATGGGACTTGATCCCGAGATGCAGTGTGAGACATCCAAAAACTCTACCGCATGAGCTAGCCACCACTTGCGATACAAACCCATTAATTGGCTTCGCCTGTTAAAGTGAGGTCCAATTTGTTTGGGTTAAGCGAGGAATTAACCTTTTAGGAATATTCTTGAGTACTAAATTTGATCCTAGGCTCCTATGTATGTATTAAGCTGGCATACTGATCCGAATGATGTAACAGATTTTATTTTGATGATGCAGTCTGGGGACATTCAAGAACTCTTCTACATGAGCTAGCCACCACTTGCGCATCGTTGCATTCATTATCACGAAAAAATCATCTTCGTAATAACCACATGAATATTATTACATCACGTTTGTCTAAAAAAAATCAAATAATTGATCTCGAAAGTCATATTCCTTGTTTATTCTTCAGACTAATGCAACGGAATCATATAGCTACCATTATCCAATCAAATTAATGTATATGTAATAGTATAGCTACAATTAACAAGGCTTGTAAAAAGACCGATCTAATTGTAAGTGACCAATCCACATAGAAAGGATGATGTTGAAAGGAAGGATTCCGGATAGGTGCATTTGGTTTACCATTCAACATAATTATTAGTGCTGGTCCAAAATATATCTTTCAAATTCAATAAAGCCATCAATTTGGGAGGCACTTTTCTAAGTCATTTTTGTGGGTGCTGGGCAGGCACCACGTGATCGTGCTCGAGCATTTATCTCGGTCGTTCAAAACACTTTTGGACGGTCCGGATTTAAAGAAAAAAAGAGGAGCGAGAAGGAAAAAATCTGGGCTGTCGAAAACACTTTTGTATGGTTAGAATGGGTCCTCGGACACGGCCACATGATGCCCGTCCGGCACCGAAATTTTTTTCCACCTTTCTAGTCAAAGATAAGAAACTTCGCTTCTTGAACGTTGAAAACCCAAAACTTGTCGTGAAGGTGTTGTTTTGGTTTTTTTCCATCTAAATCTAATGAGCTTTGAACAAAAGGGCTCATCTCATTGGATAATACATGCTTTTATAACAGTTGATGTACTGAAATTTTAGATTGATGAGCCTTTTCCACAATCCACACACGCGTAACATGCAACTTGAAGTGACACGTCACGAAACGGGTACTATCTTGTAAATGCCTACTCATCAATGTAGTCCAGTGGAGAGACGGAGTCAAGATTTTATTCTAACGACAGAACAAGAATGAAAAATTTGCATTTGAAAAAATGTGTCCTTTACGTACTAAACTAAATGCAGTGATGACTTGACCCAATGCAATATAATAAGGATGTGGAATGGCTTTTTTTTTTTTTTTTTTCCCTCGATTGAGTAATTAATACACCCATGTTACTAAAGAAGATGAAAATAAATTTGATGTATATGCCGATCTAGAAGTAGTACAGTACTTGAATTATTTAGTAGGGCAACTTAGAATCATTTAAATCAGATCAAAAAAAAAAAACTTAGAATCATTCAAATTGTAAAAAGAATAATCTAGCTAATTATATACTCATAATTATGTTAATTATTGGATAATGATACACGTACAGAAAAAATGGGACCGAAATTGTACCGATCGCGTTCGGGGACCCACTTTTGGGTCCCACACGAGTGATCCGAACCGTTCATTATTCTTAAAACATTTTTCCGAGGGGCCCCATAAAATTTTAGCTCAATCAGACGGTTGGAAGTGCTTGAACCAAAGTCTCACCGTTTGAATCAAAATTTCAGCTCAAAATTTTTTTGATTCAAACGGTGAGACTTTGGTTCGAGCACTTCCAACCGTCCGATTGAGCTGAAATTTTGTGGGGCCCCTCGGAAAAATGTTTTAAGAATAATAAACGGCTCGAATCACTCTTGTGGGACCCAAAAGTGGGTCCCCGAACGCGATCGGTACAATTTTGGTCCCATTTTTTCTGTACGTGTATCATTATCCTTATTATTGGAGTAGTTGCTACTTGCTACCATAAATTTTGGATGGAGCCGGGCCCCGCCGGCCTCACAATATATAATTAATAATTCCATCTCTGCCTCACAATAATTCCAACTTTACTCAACTGACTATTTATTTTTCATAAAATATGGTGACTATTGACTCGTATACGGTGGCGACGGCAGCGTTGTAGCCGTGGGGTAGGGGCGTTGGGCGATTCCATGAAAAAAAAATTACTATAACTATATCAAAAAAATTAGTAGAAATTTAATTATAAATAACAATATATGAATTTAATGGTGACACCATACCAGATAACTGCCCCACCTTCACTTATTTTGTTCTTTTAATAAGGAGATCGAGGTTTGTCCGTCTTACTAAGTTTTATCCATCTGATTTTTCTCCACTACAACTCACCATGTTTGATAATCAACTTAATAATTACATTGCTGATATGCACTCAAATGATGATTTTATGAAACTAATCGAAGTTGGTGACCTTTCTAAAGAGATGCCATATACTACCTACTAATATACTTACTTGTAAAGTTGGCGTTGCTTTTGCTCGTCGCAACTACAATAATAGAAAGAGCTTTTTTGGCAATGAAATATGTGAAGAGCATGTTGTATAATCCAATGGGAGACCAATGGTTGAATGCCTGCTTGGTAGCATATATTGAAAAGAAAGTATTTGACAATATCGACCTAGAGACCGTCATGGCGTCATGCAACGATTCTAGAATATGTAACCGCGTCGAATGCAATTATAGAAGCTTGTGTAGTTTTTTTTTTGGTAAAAACTGAAAAGAAAAAATATTAGTGACAATAATATTTTTAAAATTACGACCATGGTAGTGATATTTTGATCGAAGTGAAACAACCACAACAAATTACATCACTATTACATACTATATGTATATGAATACTAAGTACTCCTTCCGTCTCATATTCTTACCATTTACAACATCTCAAAGAATTGTTTATATCTCATAATCTATGAAGTTTTTTGTCATTCCAACAACTTTGTTAAATAAAACTAATTAAAATCTATAAAACAAGATCCATATTGAATATAAAAATACTTAATAAATTAAAAATTATAGACAATTTTTTTAGACGTCCAAAAAAATAAAGAGACCCAACAATATGGGACGGAGGGAGTACTAATAATTATGTTTTTTTATGGATTTACCCTTCAATTTGATGACTCAAACTATATCAAACCTTTTTCTATATTTCTAGCCTGTCTGGGTGGTATATAGGAAATCAAAATCGTTTCGAATTAGGAATCCGACAAGTGCATGTATCCAATTCCCGGAGAAATTTTGTGTGTCATAATCATCCAAAGACTATTACTATAAAGCTACGAGGAAAGTAACAATAGTCAGTTCAATCGGTGCAAGTAACGCTGACCTTTTTTAAGCCACTGGTTCATGTGGTGAATAACTATTCAGCGCGTCCGAGCACGGTCACGTAGTGCTCCGGGACCGTACTCTTACACCACTCATATTTGTTGAGTCCGAAGACTACGTATGTTGATTCCAGGTAAACGTGAAGTGCTTAAACGATTTGGGGAACCACGTGACCAAACTCCGGAACAGCTGAATAATTACTCCAGCTAGCTGGAGCCTGGAGTAGTTTTTTCTCTTAAATTAAGTTAGAATTCTTGATTTTGGGATGTGAAACAGGAAACGTAACGGCATCTCACCGACACGATTGACCAATTTAATTGTCACATGCAATATGATCGTTTGAGTTTTGACCAAGTGACAGTGACATGAATCTAACCCCAAGATAATTGCACAAAATGAGGGCTGGGATCACCTATGTGTCAGCCTAGTACAGGACTCTAGCTATACTGATTTTTACCTAATTTTGTAGGTTTGAAAATTTTCTATGTAATTAATTTTTTGGGTCATTTATTTGTGGGAAGTTTCTAAAGTTCCAAGTTACAGCCATTTTTTCTCATGATAGAATAAAATTACGTTGGGAACGTTATCAATACAATCTCGTATCTCCCTCAAATTTAGCTAGTACCAAAATATACGTATGAAATTTATTTTCGTTGCCAATTTGATAAATGCGTACAGAGTAATACGTACACAAAGACAAAAAAAAGTTATTCATTATCAGTGCGGCAATCTGTGTTTTGGGCTCTCACCAACTCCAAGTTCTGCATCTGCCACTGCTCCAATAGGTAGTGGCTCATCTAGTGACCGCCAAAAAGATTGTGACACGCAGAAATGCTATATGCAGCGAAAACGATTTGCAAGAAATCACGCATGGAAGGCCCTGCGGGCCCAGTATGGCAGTATGGATCCCGAACGACTATTCCGAGCCGCTCAAGAATTTTAGAAACACATTTCGAGTGGGCGTGCTAAAAACCAGCTCTATCCGATATGTTTAGATGTTCGATCCAAACTTTCATTTTTTTCTTTTTTCATCCGAGCCATTCAAAAATGAAAGTTTGGATCAAGCATCCACACATATCGGATGGAGCTGGTTTCTCGCAAGCCCACTTGAAATGTGTTTTTAAAATTTTTGAGCGGCTCAGATCAACCGTTTGGGATCCGTACTGAGCCCTATAGGGCCTTCCTTGCGTGATTCCTTGCAAATCTTCCTTGCACATATCATTTTGACGCAAACAAATAAAGATTCGTATATAAGAAACATATACTGAATAAATTCAGAAATTAAATAAGCAACCAAAGAGACCCAAGGTTTTCCATGCACAAAAAACTTGCAATTCAGGCTTCGTTCTGTTTAAATTTGGTTGAGGTTGAGGTCCATACTGCCATGCACAAAAAACAGGGATTAGCCAATGAAAAACAGATCCAAAAGCAAATGCTGGTGTTTAAGCCCACAAAGCCCAAATTTCGGAAAATACGTAAAACTCTCTCCATCCTATTTTGTTTCTATTTTCGGATTTTTCAATTTTTTAAGGGGGCGTAAATTAAATGCATTACTCCTTCAAAAGTTTGTTTCAATTTTTATTATTTCCCTCTAATTATCACTTTTTAAATTTTTTTTTAACATTTATGAGGGTTAATTTTGAAAATCTGAATACTTTTTCGTTGACTTTTCAAAAAGAATTAACATTAAAGACATCCCAAAATCGAATAAGAGAACATCAAAATGGGATGGAGGGATTACAAATACGAGGTCTGTGGGCCAAATACAGCCTCATTCCCCCGCAGTTGGGCTGGGCTTGAGATTTGGGCCTCCCTGGGACGTGACATTGTATATAGATAAATAAAATAAGGATCACGCAGATTCTTAAGAAAAAAGAGTGTGTGAGAGGAAATTGACTTTTAGCAACTTAGCTTTTAGGTAATGAAAAACGAAAGTGATTTTAACAACCAAGCTAATTTCAACTTTAATGAGAAGTCATTTTAGCAAATGGGAAACAATGTCTTATTGAGATTCATATTGAAAGATATAAGCAATAAAAAATGGCACGGATTTCAAAAATGAGTCAACAAATGTGGACGGAGGGAATATCTTTAAAGAGTATAATATGAAGTACAATTATTGTACTCTACAGTTATTTGCGTACGTAAAATTGTTGAAGCTAAAATGAGATTAAGTTTCCCGTTGCTTTTAGCAAAGCTTTTAGCACTCCCAACTCCCATTTGCTAAAAGGACAAGTTTCCCCCCTTTTTTTTTTGGCTCAATAGAAGAAGAAATTTATTGAAACTCGATAAGGTACATCGAGAGGAGGGAAAAAGGAAGGGAGGGGGAAAGGGTCAACATAAAGTTGAAAACCCAACATCAAACGGGCCAAGGCCCAAGCATCTAGTGGGACAAGTCCAACACACCAAATGGCCTAGCCTAAAAAAGGCATACCAAGTAATACAATGATGGGCCGTTCAAAAAAAGTAATACAATGATGGCCAAACCCATAGAGACAAAGCTCACTCCTAATGGGCTTAAAATGCTGAGATTAAAAATACAGCCCATATCTCCAACACAAACCCTAAACAAAAACAGTTTAGACAGCTGCCGCCACCACCACGCCGGAAAATCGCCACCACAACAGTACCCACAGTCAAACAGCGATGGCACGCGCCATCGAGAGCCTCTCAACATTATCGGACCCCGGGAGCCGCCAATTCGAACCTCACAAACGGCCAAGGAACCAACAAGTGAGGCTCCATCCGCTGCCGCCCACCATCGCCAGAGAAACCCATGGAAGCATTGAGCAACGACAAGATTCAAGCCACAGTGACAACCGCGAGGACTCCACTTGCCGTTAAGAAAAACTGGAATCATTCAAGAATGATACACGGTGGGAGACACACCCACGCCTCCACCAACCGCCAAGACAAGCCTCGCCATTAGGCCAAACCGGTAAACCCAAGAGATGAAAATCGGCGGCCGTCCGACGGAGAGGGAGAAACGCAGCGCAGAAACACGGCGAAGAAACGATCTGCAAGGGAGAGGGAGGAGAGAAAGAGAAGGGTGCCCGGGGGAGAGAGAGAGAGAGAGGCGACGCCTTCCCCTGGGCGGAGATCAGAGGATAGAGAGGTTCAAAGAAGAGAAAGATGTTTTGGTTCTAGAGAGAGAAAGACAGAGAAGCTATTGGACAAAGGACAAGTTTCCCGTTTGCTAAAAGTACAAATGTGATTTTAGCAATTTGCTTTTAGGGATTATTTCCCATTAGATAAAAGCTAAGTTTCTTAAATCACCTTTCTGCTTTTAGCAAATGAGAATTGGAGGTGCTAAAAGTAAAGATTCTAGTAAACAAGAAACTCACCTTACCATCTCATTTGCTAAAATCTTTAGTTCTAGCAAAATGGGAACACTACTCCTAAATATGCAGTATGGATCTTGTTTGATAAATCTCGATTAATTCTATTACACGAAGTTTGGAAAATCATGAAAATAGTAATAAGTCAGAAGATATACAAAATCAAGCATGGCAATGTCAAACTCCACCATATCATCGGTAAATTTCGAAAAACATTGGTTGTTTATAGCAATGCTTCTTTCCCCGAACATCCATACAAAAAAATAAAATTTAAACGAATCGGTGGTTGATGAAATAAATTATACTAACTACTTCTATATACTAAAAGTACGTGTACCAACCAATTACTTAATCGAATCGCGCAAAAAGGCCTACAAATTCGCACAATGGATTGACATTGAAATTAACTAGTTCAGTGAAACATCCATTTTTTTCCAAAGCTGAAATCTAGTAATATAATTTGAAATGAACAATTTCAACACAAGGACCAGTTTCCAACATGCATCCTTTTTACAACTTCCTTACACAACCATATCACATGTAATCTCACATACATTAGCAGAAAATCGCTTACATTGATATCTATTTGACCATCCAAGTGTAAACAAACAATAATCTAAAACCCTAATATCTCAGTCTCATACCAACCTACAAATCATACAATCCAGTTCTAAAACCCTAACAACAAATTTCCCCTCACCCACAAATGCACGAACAATGCTCTCTCTCTCTCTCTCTCTCTCTCTCTCTCTCTCTCTCTCTCTCTCTCTCTCTCTCTCTCTCTCTCTCTCTCTGTGTGTGTGTGTGTGTGTGTGTGTGTGAGAAAGAGAGAGAGAGAGACTAACCCTGTATCATCCATCCCAAAGCCGTTGCCGACACTAAATGGTGATGGACTCCAATGCCTGTCCTGTCGTGGGTGGTGGCGGATGGTGGAGTGGATGGTGGCGTGGGTGTGGTATGGTGTACGGATGGGAGTTGGAGTTACGTCAAGAGAAGGGGGGGATATATTACACATCGAAATCCCAAAATCGTTGCCACCACTAATGGTCACGGACTCCAACGGCTGTGGTGGCGGTGGGGTTGGGCGGTGGTGTTAGATGGTGTAGATGCAGGAGAGTGAAGGGGAAGGGTAAGGGAGGTAGATTTAGGTCGGGGATTGGGGGGGGGGGGGGGGGGGGGGTTCCATGATTTGAGATTTTTGGGTTGAAAAAACTTAAGTGTTCCCATTGAGATTTTTGGGTTGAAAAAACTTAAGTGTTCCCATGTCGCACAATAACAATATAACAATTCTAAAAATAAGATTATGTATATTTTTAGATTGGCCGATCTGAACCATTAGGGTTTTAGGTCTTGCACATTCCATGAGTGAAACACAAATATGTGATGATCAGATATTCAAAACAATGTCATCACAACACGCTTTAGTGACCTTAAATAAAGTGAACTATTATGATGTACCAAGTGGGCCCCACTGAGGTATTTTTGGAGATCGGAATCATCGATCTTTTATATTACGTGTATTACATTAGTCGTACCAAAAATGAAATTAATCGGGTATCGCATCCAACTTAATCGAATAAAAAAACTCATCTAATTAATGAAATTATATCTCAATAAAGAGGCTTTCTAAACCCAATTAAGTCCTTTCTTAAAGACAATAGTGTAATCACTAAGACCAACAATATCACCGGTCTCGATTATCACGATTGTGTTGCATCACGATTGTGTTGCAGTCACGTGGCTACTGTACATTAGACAACACAAGTCGTAATTTGTTATCAACTAATTCAATGTACAGATTTTAAAGGTTGTTACCAAGTAAAATTTTACAATATATGGTCGATCTTAACCGTTAGGATTTCATGCCTCGCTGATTCTATCATTGACACCAAATTTTGAGATCTTCAAATATCGACAACCATGAGATCTAATCACGTTTAATGCATCACAAAGCATTAAAGTCTTATTCTAAACCATTAGAACCCCCACCAGGGGTTTTTTTTAACGATCGTAATCATCTATCTTTGACATATTACAGAGACATCATTCATACCAATAATAAAATTCATGGTGTATCAAATGACATTTAGTCAGACGATAACTACCATATAAATATCATCTAAATAACAAGTTGCGTCCCAATCAAGCAGTTTTATAAACCCGATTGACATATAACTTTACATGATTGATTCCATCAAGAACGATATTAATGCCAACGATTGTTAAAAATAGTTTCAACTTTTGGAGATCCGGACATATTTGTATCGAAAATTGTTATAAAAACTAAAACACCTAATTAGATAACCCACTTTAATCACATTAAATATTAATCATGGTTCAATTATTAAAAAAATTACAAAATTCAATCAAATACGTCGATGTGCCTACACACTACAATCGAGGTAAGTCACTGTTGTGCTCATTTATTGCCCACTTATGCTATTGTGTGGTTTTTCAAACAATGTTATGCTACTTTGTGGTTTAGGTATGCCTTCTTAGGATTTAGGTTATGCCTTGTTAGGGTTTTTGTTATGCCTTCTAAAGTTATGCTTCCATTGTTATGCCATTTTGAGGGTTTTGTTATGCTCATTTGTTGTTAATATTATGCTATTTGGGGGTTCTCAAATAATGCTATGCTAGTTTATGGCTTGGGTTATGCCTTCTTTGGGTTTTATGTTATGCCGCTCTCAGGTTTTTTCAGGTTATAAATTGAAAGATATAGACAATTGAAAAGAAAATCGAAAAAGTGAAAATAGACCATTAAACTAGGACGGAGAGTATCTCAAAAAAAAAACAACTGCAATAAAAATCTTACTACTAAGGATCAAAATACCTGGTTCATCGGGAAAAAAAAAACCCGAATTCCAATCTCCCGACATCCTCGAACCAAACTCCTGCTTTACACGAGTCATATAGTCTATGTTTGGTCATGGAACATGCCCAGAGACAATATGAATTCCCCACAACCAACCTCCAAAACAGAATAGAATGAGCAAAAACACGCACTAATGCAACGGCATTTTCTGAAAATACATCCAAAAAGCATTGAACAACTCGGAAGGCTTTACAAACAAAAATATACAAGATAGAAATAGTTAGAAGTAAGAACCCACATTTGTGCGGCACAATCTACTACACTAGCTCACCATTGACCAATTGGACAACACATCTCAGCTGCAAAAAGAACGATACAATCTAAACTTCTTTTCGAGAAATGAAAGGCTAGGTACCAAGAAATGCATAATCACAATGCATTCGAATGCTGCATAATTAAACACGTTTGTGACCTCATTCCGAACTTGGTGCAAGGAGTTGGACCAAGTGATTTAGCTGTGTCCCTAAAGATGTTCCATTGACCCACTTTTTAGCCTTTCCATCCGGGCTTGTAGCCCAGATAGGGCCCTCTCATCCATAGGAAGGACCCCACTCTGTGGCGGATTATCAGGATTAGCGTGGTCCGATGTGTGAAAATTGGAGAGAGAATGGGCTATATTCCCGTTGATATTCATTAATGACCTGTTTCCGGAATCCGGATTCCCAGCAGCTAACTGGATGCTCTTCATTCGCTCTCTTATTGCATCTAGTGTACCGCTTGTGACTCCAGCCACTGCATTAATTCCAAAAGCATTTCCATAAGAAAACGAAAACAATGAATTAGGTTAGGTCGTGTTTGGATTGTGGATAAGTTCAGGGAGAGGAAAAGATAAGGAAAAACTAGGCCCAGATTGTTTGTCGGGAATAATACATCAGATTGGATTATAAATCCAAGGAGACCACATATCCTAGTTTGGTTGGAATTCCTTTAGACGAGACTAAATATGTGTTGGTTATAAAATCCAACAAAACATGAGATATACATCACCATCGCATGAGGGAAGTAAACTTCAATCCCCACCCTACACGTCCACAGAAATACTGATACTATGGACTTAATCGACGAAATTACTACACGAGTCCCGTCAAATTAACAGGGCCTTAGAGACGAGGATATACTTATTTCTTAGGATTCTCTATCAATATCAACACATCCTCAAACTCAAAAAATGCAGAAAATCCAGGTTACCTCCAGGTACGAAACTATCATTCCTTTGATCACCCAAATAATGCCTTACGTCAGAGTTATCAGATGCGGGTCCTCTCGACATGATGGAATTAACAGCTCTGTCATCTTCAGCATAAGATGGAGGTAAACTAAAATTTGAGGGTTCAACTCTGGTATTTTGAGATCTTGTATCGTTCATAACATTTGCACTAACGGGCGATAAAGGTCCAAACTTTGGGGAAGAAAGGTTCATGGCAGCAGGGGGAGGGGTTGACAACGGTAAACTGGAGGGCGTCCTTCCAGCAGCTTCATTCTTCTCCATCTGCAATAAAGGTTGAAAAATAAAACCAAAGTAGGTGCTTAAGCCATCATAATTGCAACCTCTAGTTTGTAAGGTTTAAAAGGAAACCTGGACTAAACCATCTCTAATGTATGTTCGGAATGCCTCGCTAGCATTTTGAAGCTGAGAAAATATATCAACCTACAGAAAAAGCAGAAGCAAAAATATGTAAAGGAGTCACCAAGATAACACAAAGTTCCTATACATTTTGTGCTATTTCAAGGTTGGTGTTTGAATCATGAATTGTGGAGTGATTATAGAGGGGAAGGAAAAAATAAATAGAATGAAGTTCAACTTCCGTATTATTTTTTCCTTTGCCCCATAAATTGCTCTAAAATCTATGATCCAAGCTCTGCCTTAAGGAAGCCTTTATATTACCTGGGGATACAACTGAGTGATACGATATAATTCATACAACCCGATGGTGCAAGTTTGTTTATCACCAATTTTCTTGAAAATTGCAGCAAGCTCTTGCTGTAAAACATAAAATCAAAGGCAACTACATCAGGCATGGAATGGTATAATCAAAAGATGGACCACCTGAAACACACATTTGGAGATCAAAATTGTATATGATCCCATAATACCTTTAATTGTGCATCTGCAGAGTTAGTGGTTGCTGGTGGGTTGTTAGCAGCTGAATCACGCCAATGAGTTTGGCCAACAGGCCCAGATGGAGTCAACATTCTTGCAGCAGCCAGAGTCTGGTAGATTAGAAGACAAAAAATGTGAGGAAAAAAACAGAACAAAATAGTTGAAGGCCATGTTTGATTGACCGCACTAACAGTGACGAAGAACATGTGGACTAGAAGAGTCATTCCATCAAACTAACAATGAGACTCCATTCGTTTATCCGGATTACAGCTTCGAATAATAAATCCAAGGGAACCACATAATCCTAGAGCTTTTGCTGCTATCTAGGATTAAAAATCTTTTGGTGAAATGTCCCACAAAAAAGGGTACGAGGGATTCAAGATATCACACACCCCAATGTATTCAATATCCTGTGTTTCGTGGGATTGGTTATCCAACAAGGATTCAAGATATCACACCCCCAATGTATTGAATATCCTGTATTTCGTGGGATTGGTTATCCCACAGACATGTAACCTCGCCACAAATTGTTGCATTCAAATGCTGGAAATGACCGACCATTGGAGTAGTTCAATCCAATTTCTAAATTCAGTCAATCAAACAGGCGCCAAAAAGAACATAAAAAAGAGAATGTAAAAGGACCCCATACCCAAATAAACCAGAAAAAGGTAGCTACGCATATGCGTTACCATGGTACCTGAAGATTAAGGTCAATGTAGGCAAGAATAATAGGTTGAGGTTCCATGTCTATTGGAACCATGGAAAGATGACCTTTGATCGCAGTCCCACGAAGCTTAACAAGCTCATGTAGAACAGTTTTAACCATACGCAATGGTTTGTCGTCAGCTCCAGCTCTTGCAGAAGTTCACATAGAGGGCAGCCGCAAGGAAAGAAAATCCATTCAGTCCAGATTATCAATTTATAGTAACACAGGATCCTTATCCACATGATAATACTCCCTCCGTCCCTTAATTTTGGTCCACCCTGGGAAACGCGTATTTTTGCGAACATAAAAAATTGAATTTTCATAAATAATTTTTTGATTTTTTTGCACCAAATTAAAGAGCACAATGAGCACTTTAATTTGGTGCAAAAAAAATTTACAAACTTAATTATGAAAATACATTTTATATGAGTTTGAAAATGCACATTGTCCCTTGGCGGACCAAAATTAAGGGACTGAGGGAGTAATAAACTGATAACAAAAAGGGTTCATTAAATACCTTCTCCTGATTTCTTCCATCCCCAGGTCTTCCAGGTATATGTGGATACTTTGAAGGATGCGGTCAAGGTCAACATCATATATTGTACTTTGAAGAACCTGCAACACGGCAACGCTAGATTACATAAATTGAATTGCGAAAATGAAAGCAATATCAATTGCAGAAATGAAGTCAGACTAGAAAACTAAACTGTGCACATATACTTAGCAAGTCAGCCGTGAATTATGTTCAAGCCATAGATGCTAAAAATTCTATCTTTCTTTGATTTTATTGGTTTTCCTGCTGGCCCATTAAAGTGAGCAGTTTTACTTTTCTTCAGAGGATCGAAACTAAAGAAGAGAAATGAAAACAGGAGACAAATGAGGTGGTGAGAAGAAACTGTATTCCAAAGTCCGTTCAGGTAAGCAGGAGGGAAAGGTGGTCCTCTGCGTTTTCCAACAACACTTTCTCATTCACATATGTTCTTCAGGGAAGATTGAAAAGTAAAATGTTCCTCCCTCGGGCATTTACCTTAAGTTCTGGATGGAATGCAACTGGATTTGGAGGGAAATACTTCCCCCAATACCATCACTTTCCTATACCTTCCCAAGTAAAAAGTACACAACTTTCTCCATTACCTTACAAAACCAAACAAAGCATTTACCTTAATACACCTAGTAAAGAAAACCATATGCTTATTCATCTGGCTCGAAGAGCAACATTTCACAAACCTCTGCTACATTGACTCTTCTCTAAATGAAGTACCCATGTTGGATCAAGACTTGGATAAAGGTATGGGATGTGTCCAAAATCTCTAATTTGACATACACCAAAAAGGATATTTGGTAATTCGTGTTTGCTCTAACAAAATTTGTGAACAAAGAAACCAATATATGATGCACCAAGGCACCCAGTGGCGGCTCCAGGACTTTTGTCCAATGGGGTCATCTTATTTTTTTATGCGGAAGAAGTTGAATTGCATCACCAACACCTTGTAAACTACTTTAAAAAACATGTTTACTTTCAACTCAATTCAATTTTTCCCAATTCTACGAAAATTAAACCCTAGATCTCAATAATTTTTGCTTGTTTACTACTCCCTCCGTCCCATTTTGTTTGTCCAATATTCTCTGTCTTTTTTGTGTCTATTGCCTATATCTTTCAATCTATAATATTTTTTATGATTTCTAGAACTTCACATTATAGAACAAAATGAAATCTATCAAATAAGATCCATCATATTTTTGTCTATTGCCTATATCTTTCAATCTATAGTGGTTTTCATGATTTCGAGAACTTTGCATAATAGAACAAATTGAAATCTATCAAATAAGATCCATATTGCATATTTTTTAATATCTACATTGAAAGATATAGGCAATATATACAAAAGATACAAAAAGAATAATGGACAAACAATATGGGACGGAGGGAGTAGAATAAAGCACTAGACAACAAGGTTAGATTTACCTCAAATGATAAGAAATGACAAGATTGAATCCAAGATACTATTTTACTTACTTTTTCATTCATCTCAATGGGGTCACGTGTGATGGGATCAGCTGACCCCATATTCTAATACCTAGCAGAGCTCCTCAGGGCACTTTATTAAACTATTTACATTAGAAATAAAAGACATCAAGAAATGTATGTGTCGGTCTGTCCCCATGTCTTACATACAGGAATTAGTGAAACCCGACACTTCGACATATACTCGTTATAGACACTCGTACCAAAGTCTGCGGACCATCTGCACTAACTAAAACTCCGCCATAATATACTCTTAGAAAACAAGATAGAAAACATAGATAAAAGCAGATACTTGATATAATGACAGAAGGCCAAAAAAAAAAATTAAACCAGAAACTTACTTTCGTGAGTTTAATAAGACATTTGACCACCAAATCCGAGAACTTAGTATTTCTATCAGCCAAGGACTCGTTTGTTTCCGATGATGGCCACCTCGAGGGGTCCAAGGGGCGTAACAGATTAATCAGGACCACAAATGACGATGTCCGTTCCGCATTGTCCTGCATTGGAAAAGTGTGATCGACCTAAGATTCAACAGACTGCAATGAGCATTATGCCACGACGATAATTCATGAAGCAATGTTTACCAGGATTTTCAGCATCAAAACATTCAGCGCTTTGAGAAGTTGGCCACCATCATCCATACGGGGAACCCTTTCATCCAAAAGCCAAAGCAAAAGTTCAGTGACGAGACTGTTAAGGGTACTCTCCTTCACAGCATCTGCTAGCCGTTTATTTTGAAATGTCTGCAACAAGCACATAACAGTTAAAATCGTACACCTAGATCATTCTGAGATACAGGCAATTAAAATCGTACAGGAGTCAATCCATGAAAACTATTTAGTTCAAATTTATATATCTTATAGGCAATTAAATGAACTAACTAGCAGAATATGTAGATATAAGAATATAAATTACCTGCATTAATGTGTTCAAAACGTATTTACAAGACCTTGAAGAGGCTCCTGCGATACTAAAGTCAAATGTCTTGGCAACCTGCAGCAGATATCACAGAGCATAATGCGATTTTGACTTTGAGAGATGCAACACAAAGAAGCCCACTGAGTTCATAACAATTAAGAAATGGGCATAACTGGGAACGTTGGACAATTATCACCTTATTAGCTAAGCATGAAACAAGTCTATCAGCATCTTTCACAATGTCATCCATCGCACTGTCTTCAGGATTGCTGGTTGCTTGAACCAGCACATTGCAGATAAATTTCATTCCTTCAACAGACTGCAGCATAACCCAAAACATGAAAACTTGGCATTGAGAGAACAAGAAACAGACCTAAAGAGTGAAAAAACATGCTTCGAAAAATTTGAACAAGAGCCACAATGAAACCCAAGTCAACCAAACAACTGCACCAAGACTCAATATCTGATCAAGGATACAGTCGAAGCATGATTGATAACATAAGAAGATAAGCAGATCCTCCTAGAATTGCTCATAGAGTTTTGTATAATGGTATGTGTTCAGACAAAGAAATACCACACTTAAAGAGATGGAATATCACACCCAACACACACAGAGTGTAAAGGCGACAACACCACTCCTTTTAAGATCCAAATATACCCAACAGGAATAAGGAGAAAAACATCAATGATGTGAAAACCAGAGCTGCTCAGTAAAGACATCAAATAAAGTAACACAGATGTGAGGGGTGAACCAAAGGAACAGACCTGCTCAGGGGAGCCAGATTGAATGATATCAAGAGCTTCATTCCAGTCCATGGGGCCATCTGCTGTCGCAATTACTCGGGGAATAGAAGGCCTCTCCATGTGAAGCTCAGAACTATGGTCCCTACAGTAGATAGACATAAATATTAGCATCCAAAATGGGACAGATCGAGGTGAATAACAGCTGCAAAAACAACCAAAACAAAGAGCAGATATATTGCACAATCTAAATGCAGGGAACCCTGCAGTACCTAGTAAAAATTGGTCCAGACAGAGACCGTGAGACATCACCACTTTGTTCTGCTACATCAGACCTAGAAACAAAGCAATAGACATGTTGAAACGTCAAAACTACAATTAATTATAAGTAAAAAACAAGATTAAACTTTGTAGATTAAAATCCAGAAAAGCAAAATCATCGTCTGAACGTAACTAACTTAAGACAAGTCAGCCTATAAAACCCATCAATATCCATAGCATGCGAAGAAAGTAAAAAAGCAATGATAAGAGAGAAACATACACGCATGGAATTAAAAGCAAGCGCAAGTCACTTTTGAAACAAGGAAACGGAGATTCCCAGATTAATATTTGAAGAGACACCATTTAGTGGAGCAAGAAGCTGTTTTCTTATGGTACAAGAACAAAAACTGATTGGAAGACGTTAGGATATAGACACAAATAGCTAGATATATTAATAAAACAGCTGATGAACGGAAGGAAAAAGATCAAAAAGAGAAGAAGAAAAGAGAGCCACACCAAGTAAAGAGTTGCCATCATAACTGGAAAGGGAAAATGACAGCGCCAAAAAGAAAGTGAAAATCAAGATATTGTACTACTTTTATGCTTCTTTCTTTTATTGATAAGCGCGAAGGTCTGCTTCTCGTACGCTATTAGCCTACAAACACAAGTCATGCAAAGCCTGTAAGTAAAACCTCACACAACTCATGGCACCAAATGGCGGGTTTTTCTAAGCCACAATGTCCACAACTGACAGAAGAAAATGCATGACACAAGAGCATACATAGCACATCTGCAGGAGTGGTACCATCGTCAAAAAGCAACAGCCCCATTAGATTACAAAACAAAAAGGATCTGCTTCACTTTTAGAAATACAAATAAGAGTTGGTTTTCTCAAGGGAAAATAAAGTCATAGCCTTGGGGCTGAAATAACCAATCTGATAATTGTGTTTCTAGACAGCTAAAAACATCTTTCATACTTTTAGTGTTGAAACAGATATTAGACAAAATTATGAACAAAATTTAAAATTCTAATATCGGGAAATACACATGGTCTAGTTTCTCACATCTCTCAGCTAGGTAATGTCCAAGTATATCGAATTAGCCAAACATTTCCTCACCATCCACTCCGAGCTCGACACCTATTTAACACATTTCTTTCACAAATATGTTGTGAGAACAAAGATTTCCAAACTTCTAAGAAGAAGGGGATTACCCAGAGTGAGTATATATCGGCGTCGTTTTATCATTGGGCCTCACGGCTATTTCAAACATGTGGTGCATGTGTGTCCTAGTGATGGGCGTCACACGTGTCCCATAAATTTCCAATACTTGTCCAGTTCCAAAATAAAGATAAGATAATAAACAAGAATAAGTGTAGGAAGAGTATCCATGTGCGACATGTGTCTGACACACAGATGCCAACTTCTTTGGTGCTTAAGCTTTAAATAGGCATCTAAAATGCATATCCAAAGAGTATCTGCAGCAGAAATTTTCCACTATTTATCTATATCCCTTCCATCAGGGAAACAAAACAATGCATTAATGTCTAGACAAGAAAGCAGCAAATGCTTGAGACATAATTGGAAAATAATGAGCAAGGTGCTCAGAAGAAAAGCAGAGAGCCACACCCATTTTCCCTAACAGAACGCCTCAAAACAGCCCTTGCTTCTCCAGGCTTTCCCTCCTTTCTTTTGTCCATCTCTCGGGCCTGGCAAAATACAATATGATGAATGGAAGAAACAGAAACAGAACAAATACCACAAACATGTACTGACCTTCCACTTAAATCTATCATCTAACATGCTCCTTTGAGCATCTGTCAGCTTCCCAACATATCTCCATATGTCATCACCTGCGAAAAAAGAATAAAACCCCTAGTAAGACTTGTCAGTTGATATTACTTGTTCAAAATGGCATCTTGCCAAAATTGGTACGAACTTTTGTGCTTACCTAAGGAAACTATAAAGAAAGTTAAAAGCCAAGTTTGATCCGAGTTTAAAAGCTTCCAGTGTTGTGTATCCAAGAATAACCACAGACCAAATCAGTCTAGCGGTTGAAAGCTATAACTCACCAAGAATCTTATAACCAGTAGCCAAAGCATTTAAAGCAGCTTTCCGAATTTCACCATCTCGTTCTGCTGTTAAGCTTGCAACAACCTGCAAGGATTTCAACTGTCCACTAACCTGCAGAAAAATGAGTTAAAAGTCGGTACCTTTCGATAAGAACAAAGATCAGAAAGCATTCCATATTTACCTCTGATCCATGGCTATCAATCAAGAATCCGATGAGATCGACACTCTCAATCCGGGTTCGGTTGTTTCTAGAACGCAAACCCTCCAAAACATAAGGGAAAGTTTTTGCTGCTGAATATGAATGAATTACTTGTTTTGCTAATTCTCGCATTTTTTCTCGTACTTTCTCCATATTGTGTCCAGACTGTAGCAGAAGAAGAAACTAAAGCTCAGAAAGATGCCAAACTAAATGAAAACAAAAACACAGCATTTAGGAACAGTACTTAACAAGAAAAACTGGAAGCAAGTTAGCTGTGATAAAGTTACAAGTACCTTCTCAATCAAGCAAGGAAGAAAAATGGCAGCTTCTGACTCGGTCATTGTGTAGCCCTCAATCCGCAACATGTCAAAAAGTTCAGGAAGAAATTCGAGTACCTGATTTTGTTTCCAGGAAGCGCATAACCAAACTTAGTATGAAAACATCACAAGAATAGACTACGAATGGGCATGTACAACCAAAAGCACCAATCATTCTGTACCTTCAGTAGGCATGACGTATTAGATTCACAGAACCGTAGAACAAACCATCTCAGAAGTATATCAATAACTTCTATTACTTCCTTTCCAATTGATGGGAGTGCCTGGAAGTCAGTATAAGTTAAACTTAAGCGTGCCAATTGCATAATCAGACTTGAGAGTAAATCCAAGTAACTCCAAGTGGTAGCGGAAAAATCACCTTATGCAGCATCTCAATTCCATCAACCTGCTTCTTGAAGTCTGTGCTCAGAAGCCTTCGATGCAAATCCTCTCTGAAATACTTCATTAGATCATTCTGTGGAAAGGATACAATTGAAGAAAATTTCAAATTCAGATGGGAAAAATGGCATTGAAGAACCCAGCTATGTACACTCAAAAGCACATACCTCAAGATCCTGAATCTGTTCTAAACGTGGCTCTTCAAATTTAAACCTGCGGACAACCAATCTCTCCCTTTCATCCTGCACAGAAATTCAATCCAATGAGCCAGTGACAGCTGGACTGAACAAATCACGCTCAAATAGACTCGAAGGGCATGTATAACATACCTTATTAGATTCTTTCACGTTTAGCAAAGCCTGAGACTGAATAGTTATATCTTGAACTGACATTATTAAATCAGCCCTTGAACCCTTTGTTGAAACACCTCTCTTCGTGAACCATGAGAAACTATGTCAATATCTTTATTACTCTCGAAAAGGGAAAAAAAACTCACACAGGGAAACCATACCGAAGAAACAGCCTTGCTTCCATGTTTTTGTGTACGATCACCATAACCATTAGCATTAGATTTTGCAACCTTTGAGCCGTTTTTGGCTGCTGGCCCCATCGAAGTTTCTGCGGGCAAAATATTAATCACCATGAAACAGGACTGCCAAACAAATAAAGACTTATAAAGGTTCAGAAAACTACAGTAAACTGTACCATGAAAAGCCCCATTGGGTTTCAGTCGTTCAAGAACAATAGCTAAGGCAGGTCCTTGTAGGTCTCTCAAATTCTTGGTCACCTGGACATATATATTGACAATAAGAAGCTTGAGAGGTCTGCCAATTTTTGACAAAAGCCAAAGAAGACACCAAAAAGCGTAAATTCAACATACCAATTCTTGCCCACAAACTCTCAAAACATCACCAAGGCATACTTCTGCAGCTTTACGAACATCTGCTGATTTATCCTGTATATAAATGCACAAAATGCACAATTAAATAAAGAGAGAACTAATTTACATGTTGTCCCTCAATTATTTTCAAGGATATCCTATCTAGCTGCGGTGAATACCGTCATAGCAGAAGCAGTTGGTTTTAGTAAATGAACAGCATCTGCAAAATCAGTTAATCCTGTAAGATGCCTTGACACCCAATCGAAAAGATCCTTGCGCCCTTCCGCACCAAGCTTAGGTTCCGTTAAAGCAGTAGTGATGTATGGAACCTAAAAGAAACAGAACGCGTATTATCAGAGAAGCGGGATTTAAAATAGGAATAATAGAATAGACAATTTAAGGACACAAACCATTTTGTCAAGATGAACAGCAGCCAGCCAAGCATCTAAAGTAGTCAAAGTGCTTTCTCTCATATTTTTTTTGTTGTCACCAAGGCATTTCAAAACATCTGATAGGATACCCTGCAAGAAACCACTTCACGGTATAAAGTCAAATTTCAAAAAGATGCATAAAAAGTTACAAGGAGTTGTAGGTTCCAAGGACACAACCTTGCTAGCCTTCTCAACTGCCGGTCCCATAGCTAATGCGACAGCACCAACAGTACTAAGAGTTTGCGTTACTAAATTTTTGTTGCTGTCATATAGGCGCCCTCTAAGAGCACCAAATAACTCCACTGGAAGTCAAAATAAAACAAAATATTTAAGATTAGCGGCACAAAAAGACTTAAAAGAACAAAACAATTGAGTTGTGATTCTGGTAAAAACATGTTTACGGTAATAATACCAGTTCCAGTAGGTTGGATCCGCTTATTGGCCTCTTCCAAGATCCTATTTACAGCCTCAATAGATTCTAACCGAACCTGGAACAACAGAAAACATATTGAGAAGGATCATAATCACCAAGAGTAACGCCTCACCATATATGTAAGCCCATGAAAGAAGAGTACACCAAATCATTTATTCTCATTAAAACCCGACCTTCCAATCAGGACTTTCCAAGCCCTTCAGCAAAGTAGGCGTGATCTTCCCACTTATATCTTCACGTGGTAGGCTATCCAACCCACCACCAGATAATGATGTGGATTCCGATACCTTTACAGTTTTCTTTGGAGCTACAGATGCACCCTGCAATACAATATTAAGGCAATGAACAACCAAACGGTAATCAACAATTCGAACAAAGCTGAGAACCCTATCTTGATCAAACCTCAAATGGATTTTTTTCACACTCTGCTTCAACTGCACTAAGAAGAGCAGGCTTGACATCTGAAAGAAACCCTTTGATATCTGCAACAAAAGGCATATCTTGTTATACTTCCTATCACTAGCTCAAGATATCTGATGCTTTCACCAACAAGAAGACAAGTTACCTGGACCAACAAACTTATGTAAAGCACCAATCAGTTTGATTGTGGCATTCCGGGTGGCAGCAGCACTGGATTGCAAACCCGTATCTTTGCAAAAATCAATCAAATCCTATCGAAACAAGCAACAATAACCCACTGTCACACTTAGAACAAGAACACTTCTACTCGAGGAGTTAAAAATAAAAAAATAAAAAAAAAGGCAACCCTCCAGTTGTCATCATTTGCAATGAGACATTTGTCCTTCAAAGAAAATCAAAACAAAAAAGTATGTTGGCAATATGGTGTTACAACACTAGAGACACCTTTAGTTTCAGATGCAAAACACCGAAGTCTTCAATTGCAGAAACCATCCATAGAATACCCTCGCTAAGCACCTTGGGATTCTTATGCTCCTTCATGATTTTGTAAAGCTAAAACAAAGAACATGAGAAGGGTAAGAAGTCAAACCAATAGAACTGGAAGCAATTACAAAATCTAAAGAAGAGCAGAGGTTCCTGCCTCAGCAGGAAGTCCATCTAAGCATCTCTTACATGCAGATCATTACTGCCAGCCTAAACATAAAGTACAAAAGGTGCAGCCAGACTTACTCTGTCAAAAATAAATCCGGGGCCTACAGCTTCAGAAAAAATAGTAAGGCATTTCATAGCTTGCGTACGGGTCTTGATATCCGCAACACGTTCACTAATACCTATTAAAAAGGCATTTTAACCTTGAGATATAAATAAGCCAATGATTTGAACTGTAATGATACAACAGGGACTTGACAATCAAATCAGCTTTGGTACAGGTGATGGGTCAAGCAAACTAGCCTCCCCAGAGGCCCAGACACCAAATGTCTCATTCATCTATGTTTGTTTAATCAAGCCCACAGTAATATGGATATCTAAAAACCTGAATACTTACCAACAAGGCAAAGAACAACACATTTTTTTGGAAACTTGGATGCAGTGGAACCTATATGGGTGATAACTTCAATAACCTGCTGCTGGACCTGAAATTTTAAGTTTGTACAAATTGATAAGTTGAAAAACAATCACAAAGACCCGCCAGTAATATAAGCAAAAGAGTAAATACCTGAACATTTTTCTCACTCCATCCAGGAACAGCACAAAGTAAACGTATTAAGATCTCCACTGACTGATCGAGTTCCTGTGTTGCTTCCACCTGCTCTTTAAATGAGGTAATTGCTGCGAAGATGATATGGGGGTTACTATACATTTAAGCATGAAGTGAAACACAAGGGGAATATGAAACCTGGGCAAAACTTAAAAAGAAAACAATGAAGAAGAGAAAAGCATGGATAATGTACAATAACATGAGACACAAATTACAACCACTTTAGGATACTACAATTATTAGGAAAACATCAAATTTAACAAGCTAAAGAAACCGAAGTTAAAATTAAAAACACTGCAAAAGCAAAAAAATACTACTCAGACAATACACAATAACACGTCAAGTGTCCATCCCCACCATGTAAGAAACATTTTGGATTCATCAAGAAGTTGTGAAGTAGCAGGCAATGTATGTTTCTCACTTCCACCAGGCAAATGACAGATTATAACTTCAACGAATGTACTGATCACCAGAACACATGTACAAGTTCAAGATACACATAAAAATAGATGACTTCCATTGTTAACCATAGAGAGGGGAATAACCTTCCAGCCTCTCTTTCCAAACAGCACTCTTCAATTGTGAAATAGTCTCTGCTTGTATAAGAGAACCTAGTCTGCTTTCAATCTCTTCAAGACTCATATCCGCTGGCTGCAGATATTAAGCACACCAAGTAGGTTTAATTTGTCCTTCGGACATGGAGAACAAACAAGGAAAATAACAAACAACAAACAGCTAAAAAAGATATATTCTTACCTCAACATCTTCAGGTTCAACTAATTTGGATGATTTTAACTGTCCAGCGGCATCACTTTTCTTACTGACACTGGCTTTAACAGCCCCTCCCTTCTTACTAACAGGCTGACAATTTATAAATAAAGTTGCACATTACAAGACAGAATCTTTTCCAAAACACTAAACGCATAGAACACAATATGCTAAGAGTTGAAATATAAGAAAAAGAAGAGGAAAAATACTAACAGCCGATTGAACAGGCTTCTTCCCACTAAGCATGCTTGCTGCTGACCTTCTGACAAATGCTCCTTCAGAAGCCTGCATACAACGAACATCTATTGAAGTTTTCGTCTAACCACAACCAAGTCATAGAGGTTAAAATAACACCTTGGAAGTGTAAATCCACAAATGTTGAATTGGCATGGATTCAGTAATTCAGATTTAATCAGTAATGCTCCTAATTCACCAAGCTCTATGAGAGTGCTCGTAAAAATCATTTTACCAGCACAAAATTTACAGTGTACATGACCTGCATATGCGCCTACCGTATGCAACACTTTGCAATAAATTGTCGGTTAAATTCCTAAAACACCCCCTCATCTTTTCCATTTTTCCTAAAACACCCCCTAACCTTTAAAAACGTCCATACACACCCCCTCATCTATAAACGTTTTCCAGCTTGACCCCTTCTGTCAAATGTCCGTTAACTGTCAAGAACAAAAACTATGAGTTAGATGAAAATACCCCTTCTCTCTCTCCCCAGCCCTTGCACTTGGGCGGAGAAAACAGATAATGATGATGGGTGCTCTCTCTTGCTCCTAACCATGAACTGTTGGAGGATCGGAAGGTCCCCAATTACAACACTCAACAATCAATTTGTACATAACTCAACAATCAAACAACAAATTATAAGAATTATATGGAAGAGGGAAAAACTGGGTTTTCCTGGAACCCTTCGAATCTCTCACACTCAGCCACACATTTCCTCCGAATGGATTTACCTGGAAGTTTCCTCCGGTCAACAATGGTAGCCACACGTTAAACACATGGCGGATAGGAAACTTCCTCCTCCTTGCAGCTTCTGAGTTTGTCTTGATCTATCAAGCTTGTTCACCGACATGAACTGGGTATGCCAACTGACCGAACCGATGTGTCAAAGTTCCGACAACTTCGCAGGCATCGCTTATCGTCATCCAGGGTATCATTTAACCGGACGTAATGTATTTGATTGTTCTTGTTTGGAATCAAAGTTGAGAAAACTAGGGTTTGGATTAATTTTTTCTGATTTGTTGTATTGGTGTTGTTTTAATTTTTTTTGATTTGTTGTATTGGTGTTGTTTTGAGAGGCTACCGGAATCGGAGAAAGAGGATATGAAGAAGATGAAGGATAGGAGCAGTGGTGAAGGATAGGAGCAGTGGAGAAGAATGTGTTTTTGACATAGAAAAATCTTACCAGGGTAAACTTGTCATTTTTTACTTCCGTTAACGGAGTAAGGGGTTTTTTCAATTTCCAATAGATGAGGGGGTGTGTATGGATGGTTTTAAAGGTTAGGGGGTGTTTTAGGAAAAATGAAAAAGATGAGGGGGTGTTTTAGGAATTTAACCTAAATTGTCTCTCGCTGCCATGATTCATGAATAGCAAAAATAGAAAATATTATATTTCCTTTCTCAAAAAGATAGAGATGTAACCATGGAAGGTAAGTATACTTGGTTCAAATTCCCAACAATGGCATCTACATGCTTTGTAATAGAAGCAGTAAAATTGAAGCCAATTTCTGGGCCGTACAACTACAACTACCTAATGAGAGAGTATTGGGGTCCATTGTTATCCCTAAATCTGGAGACTTGATATAGGTCACTTGCTATTATGTAAGATTTGACCTCCCTGGAATTTCAGTCGACTGTGAAGCGTATTGGCTTTGTCTACAGCTTCGTATCAACCTGAGGGGTTTCTTCCTTGTTTTTTGAATCCATCCATCCATCCACCATAACTCTTGGACCTTTTTCTGTTTTTTAATAGGCAAGTTTAAGAGATTCGAAATTAAGTCTCTTTATTGGCATCCCGTAGATTTATAAGTATCTTTTAGAGAGAGAGACGGGAAGAAATTATAGATGCATAACCCTCAAAACACCCACCACCCAAAACATCGAATATAAAAAAGTTCACTCTGCCAAAATAAGTGGCAAGAAGAGTGTGGTCAAAATTCTGCCATTCGCAACACATACGATTTGATACCTATAGAAATAAAACCAATATCTCTAACGTATCTTGCATTTGATTAAAGCTTACGCTATGCATACTATTTGATACATATTCTACAATTCAGTGCGTGTACAGTCAAAACTGTTGCGTATATCTAAACATATCTTATGTTTAATTAACTACTATTGCAATACACACACAATCCATGTTAGGATATGCGGTGCCGCCTTGGCTCGTATACTATTTTTGGAAGCTATAATTAACCAATGTGGGACAAGCGCTAACACTCCCCCGCATGCGTGACCCCTAACCCACACGTGGAGAGTTAAAGAAAAGATTCATAACATAGGGATCACAACGAATAACGAAACAAGGTGCTCTTAAGGCACAAACAACGGAGTACAAATCAAGAGAGTCTTGTCCAAAAGCCTTCCAAAGTCTAGCTCTGAAACCACTATAAAGCATCCAACACAAAACCAATTGGCAATGAGTGGAGAGGTTGTCCAGGCTCATATACTAGTTTTGGAAGTTATAATTAATCAATGTGGGACAAGCTCTAACATAGCTGAAGGCGTGAACTTTCATATCATCAAAGTTTATTTTAATGAAGGCGTGAACTTTCATATCATCAAAGTTTATTCTAATGTATGAAATAGATTTTTGGTAGTTTATATTGGGGCATAAGTCGTATAGCATGTTTTTCAAAAATATATTTACTCTTGTTAACGTTTTTTTGGGTATGCCATACTTATCATGATGCGATACATAAGACGGAAAACTGCTACATAACACTTATCCCATTTGGTAACCTTGGTTGAGGATATTTCATCAAGCAATACATTCTTAGTAGTTCAAGGAAGAGGGGGCATGACCATCATTTTGTAAGGAAAGAATAAACCCACCTCTGCAGCAGAACTGCTTCCACCAGAAGTTTGAAGTGTAGCTGGCATATCATGATTTATATCAGAACACAGAGCAAGAAAGATCATAGACAATATGACTCTATACAAGAAGAAGACTTGTACAAAATTTGAGCAATAAATTTATTCAAACCTGAGCTTGTACAAACTGGACCAGTTCCAGAACTCCCAATCATCTCTGAAAGCTTCTTTTTTCTAACATCATCAAGTTTCTCCAACGATTTTTCTAAAGGCCTCATGCCAACCAACTGAGAAAGACAAATGAAGAAACAAGAATTATTGTGGAAGTAGCAAGTCGTGGACTCCTCCTTCACAATTTTTGGTCAAGAAAGTTTTACTAAGAAAACATGATTATGATTGCAAGGAGTACCTTTGCCACTGCTGCCAAAGCAGAAAAAGCTGCATCCCTGACTTCTGGAGTCCCATCATTAAGGCACTAGAAAGAATTGAGTATAACATCAGACTAAACAACATCACTATTTACACATAAACCAAGCACAAAAATTTAACTTATCCAAGTCAATAAATTAGAGCATTATAGTTTAAAACCAAGTGGGAAGAGCAGGACAGCCAAACAAAAACTTCATAATGTTTAGAAAAGCAAGAGCATTGCATAGACTACTTGTAGATCCAACACATTTATTAGAATCGTATTTATGCAAGTAAGAACTCAGAAAAATAACTAGGAAAGCAAAAAGACTGTTGTAGGCCAAGATTCCCAGCTAACAATCTGGGAAAACAATAAACTCTTGACATCAAGAATTTGTTTTCAAAGGTATGGCGCACACAAGAAAAATCTCCAGATATTCAGTACCATACATTTGAGAAGTAGTGCAACTATCCACCTAAGCACGAGGTAGGTAGCACCAAAGTGATAATAGTTACCCTAATACCGGGATGTTTGATAACACAAACAAACACGAGAAACTGATTTGTTACGTGAAGATAAAATATGTGTTGCTACAGTTTCAATTGGAAAAAGCACCCTGTACCTATTAGAAACACAAGCTAAATTTTTTTCAGAAAGAGCATGCTAAAATCAGATAAAATCAACATTTGCTAATAAGGTCAACTGTTGATTTTAGCAAATGTTGTTATCATTGGATTTTATCATTTGGCAAATGTTGCATTCGCTTAGAATGCCACCACCAGAGCCACTGCGACTCCACCACTACCCCTCCACCTCCATCTTTGTTGTCCTGAATACTACTACAGCACTGTCACCACAAGCATCACTGATGCAACTAAAATATCAAAGGGAAATCAAGATTCAAAAGATATGAGGAAATCCCATTCAAGGGGATGAACCCCAAAGGGTAGAGAGAGAAAGCAAGTCTCAATCAATATTTTCAATATTCTTATTAATCAAAAAGCTACCAACATAAGAGACCAACACCCCTATTTATAGACCCAAGGACTCTGCTACCAATAGGACGCTAAAATGACACAAATGACCCTAAATTCGACTGCATCAATCACCTCCTATACCCTAAAATCACTGCAGCCACCTCACCACCATCTCTATCACACCAACATGCCCCGCTGCCGCCAGTACCACGACAACAGCACGACTGTTGCCAATACCATCTCCCACAACCATCATTGTTGTGGCCGCCACCACCATAACTACAACAGCACGACCGCAACCACCACAATCCCCATCCCCATCCCCACAACAGAAACAAGGCCAACATACCACCTTCGTTACAACCACCACCCTTTCTGCCTTTCACCATGTCTACCCTACAACAAGACAACCGACCACCAGTCCACTATCGAAACTGCACTACCATCATTGCTCTACCACCACTATACAAAGTTACAAACTGTCAAACACTATCTGCCACTGCCACCCCCGCCACCGGCGCCACCACATCCTTGTCCACAAGCTCTACAACCATCATTGTTGCCACTGCTGCCAAGCCACTATCCCACCTGCACCACCACTCCATTTCCATCTTCCATGCTTTTGCTTCTTTCAATATCAGAGTTTTTTTAATTCAGCACTCAATGTTTAGTACATACCAACCACTTTTTTTCAGCTAAGAAAATTTAGCATCTTGTATTTATCTGATCAAACAAAGCCTAATATAATGTTGATTTTTATCATATGCGCATGTCTAGATCAATATTGCAGTAAGGAAGTCACCAACCTCCATGCATATCGGAACATACTCCTTGTGCAATTTAAGAACAATCGCCTTGTTGCTAGTCTCAATACAAAGGGACACCCAGTTTAATGTCGATGAACGCACAAGAGGAACTTTATTTTTTGTTGCTGCCTTGACATCTGCAGTAAAATACCAATTAGTATGACAATGTCGTTGTTCATAAATAGCAGCACTAAGTACATCCAATGTGCTAAAACCAGAGAGAACCAGCCTCATAGGCAACAAATGATGAACCTAAAATAGCCAAATCAAAGCACCGCATAACCATTCAAGATACACAATAACCATCACAAGAAAACAAAAGGACATTCATTGAAATACATGAATCCAATTGGAAGAGGAAAAAGGTATGATTGCTAATACAGAAATAATTAACAATAGAAGTCAAATACAACTCTTACAGACTATTATAGAAATATAATCCTATAAAACCACGACATGCCCCGATGGCCATACAATCAAATTCTCATATCCTAGAAATAATGTCAAACAGGAACAGCTTCAAGGATCCTAAATGATACCGCAACGACAGATCCAGTACAACAGATTGGCAAAGAACCAGGAAAAATAGAACTGCAGTGGTTCCAGCACCTAGGACGTAACAATAGGTAGACTTGCAAAGAGACGGCGTGACTAGTATAAAAAAATTGAGCAAGTCATAGGTTTGAAAATTTGTTGAGCATTTGTCTACTTTGCCAAATAATTAAATTTATGGATTTTGAACGTGCTATGCTTGATGTGGCTTATTTGGAGAGAGAAAAATAGAAGATATATTTTATCCAGCCAACCGATAGGCGAAAGAGAATCAACTGGTTTAGTTCTGATCTGAGTAGGCTCATAGTAGGGAAAAACCTACCCCTGGAATCCGGGGCCTGGCCATCCTTCGTTTGCGGTCGACGTTCCGGCAAACTTTGTCCGTCGACAGCTCAATGTTTCAATCTGGTTCAATTCATGGTCACATCGACGAGAGGCCATTGTTTAAACATAAAAAGTCTTTTTCCTTTCTAGTTTGTTTAGTTGGGAGGTTGAGGAGTGAAACCCAATCCTTGATTGTTTTGGCCTATTAAGCGGTTGCCGATTTTATTGATTTGTCTCTTTTTGGTGTTTCAAACTTTACAGAATTTTTGTTTTTCGCTTCCTTTTGTACATGGCAGCATCGTTCGATGCCTTTTCCACAGAATTTATTACTAATTAAAAAAAACAGGTTTGAAAGTTATTATGCAAACAATAGATCGACATGCCATAGGTTCGGTGGTTCAAACACAGTCCATCAACTTTTGCCTCATTGAACCGTAATTTAATGATATTCAATGAGGCAAAGGCAGGGATAACCCCCTACTACTTTTGAAGACACACCAAAGAACATGTCAGCTAAACATGCCAACATATGACAAAAAAATAAACAGAAGAAAAGAACAAATAAAACTAAAAAAGCAAGCTAAAGCATTTATGGTTGCAACATGTTGATTAAAAAAGATACTAAAAAAACTAAACGAATGTTTTAGAAGATTTCCTCATGCAAATCACCTGTATGTGTGAGACAAAACTCGTGAGTTCATAAATCATCAAAATATCTTTAGCAGCAAAATAGACCATGAAACTATCTCACAATTAGTTCAAACACAGAACATGTAATGATGGTGAAACCTGCCTTCAACAATATCTGCAAGATTCAAGCACCCAGACTTGTACATTGCTTGGAGAGTTTGACTAAGTGCCTCAGTCAAAGTAGGCTTTTTCTCTTTCAGTTTTTCCTGTAGAAGAGAAACTTGTTACAATAATCAACCAACTAATCAAAATAATTAATAAAACATTAGACATATGAAGGCAGATAGAAACTCAACATGGGGACAATACATATTGTAAAGGTATTTCTTTCCTTTTTTTACACAAGGAGACAGGGCTTGGAAGATTGCGGAAGAGTATGAAGCCCATAAAGCAAAATGGATTTTACAAGTTTTGTCTGGTCATTTGTTGGAAGTCAATTTACGTTTGCACCCTATTAAGAAAGGTTAGACCATTAACTAGCACAGAGAAGGTATAAGCGGAGGGAAAATAGCCGCTAACAAAAGAAAAATGCCTAAAACAAACTAATGCAAAAGGAGTACGATAACACTAGAGACATTAAGAAAAAACTCCAAAACTAACACAGAAGGAATAAAATAACACCAAAGACAGAATAAGAAAAAACAGGAGTTCTTCTTTATAAAACCAACCAGCATTTTTGTTTTCACAACTTATATAAAAAGATGGACACTAACATATACAAACAATTATTCAGGTACCAACCGCATCAGGAGTGCGCCTAAGTGCCCCGTGAAAGGAGGTCAGGAGTTCAACTCCCCTTTAAAGGAGCTAATCTAACTATTCTAACGATACTAACTTTCACCAATTAAAAAACAAAGAACAGTCAGGATGTGAACCATTAACATTAACAGGTTGAGGACACATACAAATTGAGCTGAAGTGTGTATCTATAGCTTCCAATAACATACTTACAAGTAAAATGGGTAACAAGAAGCGTGAATTTCCAGAGAAATGTGTTCTTAGGCCCTTGGCAAGATTCCCAATTGCCTGGATGGCTTCAACTGCAACAGCTATGTTGACATCTATAATAAGCTGCAATAAGGGGGGAAACAGTGAAACCAAGCAGGGAGGTACAAGTAGAGTACAACTACAAAACCTAATGCACAATCAATAGAAGCATATTAAAGGGATGCAAACCAACAAAGCAAGCATAAACTGGAACCATGATGCACCAAAAGGCTTAGTTACTAACTTCACATCCATGTTGACTCAACTTTCCACAAGGAATGAATAAATCATTGTCCATGCAAGTTCACAAAAGTACCGACTATTAATTCCCTCGTAGAACTAATACTAGTCAACTGATTGACAAATCAGCCACTAAGCATAGTTAGCACTTCCAGAAGCAGTTAACAGAGCAAGAGTCACCAAAATAAATGAAAAACAACCCAGTCACCTTCTTAAGTGTCCGGCAGATTTCAGTGAAATCACCAGGAGCTATCCTTTTGGTCGATGCAAGCTTGGTTAGCTCAGCAACAGCCTCCTTTCGCTCTGACCACTTGGCAGCTTTCTGAAACACGCGACAATGGTAAAATAATTCTATGCAAGAATGACATAAATTGCCTTTCCTGATATCGCTCGAAGAGGAGAATTATACACAAGAAGTGCAGCAACTAAAGAGCTAAATTTCACTATATAACTTGGGAAAAAGATTGAGAATACTGACCACTCCATCCCAGAATCCTGTCTTTTCCAATGGAGTCAATATATCAACAGGATCAACAAGTTCGTATTCATCAATTTCCTGAGGAGCTGACAAACAACCCATGTATCAGGTCCAATCATCCGATGCCACAATTTTCACGTAAATTAATTCATATCACATGGGGAAAAAAAACAAGCATTGGAAGCCAAAATCCAGTTTCCTTGAAGCTCGGGGAATGGACTTTTCCAACTTCATTCACCCAGAAATGGTAGAACAGAACTGCAAAATGGCAATACTCTAACATACCATCTGCAACAGATTCTTCAGAAGGGCCAGAGCCCACAACTTCAGGCACAGCTTCTTGCTCTGGTTCCTTGTCTTGCTCAGATCTGGGGGGAAGAGGGAACACTTACATAAGTATAAGCACCTAGTTTGTGGGATGTCCTTTAGCCTTGGTCGAGCAAAAGGAACTACTAATACCAGATATCTAAAAGAACTGCTAATAGTTATTAGTGAAACAACTAAATTTGTGTAATTAGCAGAAGAGCTGTTAGTACCCAATAAGTATTTTGTGTAGTAGCTTTGAGTCAGTGAAAGAACTAGTACAAGATGTGTTTTTTGCACATTATTCCATGAGGTGACACAAAAAATCAAGAACAAGAAAATCAACTAGCAATCATCCCACATACGTATTGAAATTTGAAACACAAAGGAGATTTGTACAAAGTTATGTAGCCATGAACAGCACTTTAAAAGGCGCGCATCTAGCGTGCCTAGGAGCAACCATAGTGCCTTGAATGCACATCAGGAATGCTTGCATTAGAATACCGATCTACGAGGCACGTCCAACTATTATTAAAGATAACACATTTCATGACTGCAAGAAACGCCTTAAGTTCCATAATTTTTTTCCCTTTTCCCATAATCATCAGAAAACAAAACTAGAGTATATGCAACCATCATAGATAACTAAACAGGCCATACAAGATGATACAAATCGAAAAGACAAAGAAAAGCATGTTTTCATAGAAAAATTTATCGTAGAGTTTCACAGAAAACAGCACAAGGTCAGATTCTAAAGCATAAAACCCCAACAAACAACAACAAATTAGCCAGAAAAAAGTCAAAATAAATAATTCATGTTCAGGCACTCTTCTAAGGAAAATATGTCAACTTTCATAGACTTGGTACATGCAATGACTAGAAAGGTACCTTATTTTGCGGGATGGTCTAGCTGTTCCACTGACATTGACAAGCTCAGCCTCCAACTCTTTTTTCTTTAGCCAAATAAACAAGTAAATACACAACAGATACCAAAAAATGAGAAATAATAACATCTAAGAGCAAATAGTACGAAGATGATAGCCAATAGCTAACAAAATTTGACATACCATTGTGTCCCGCATTTTCTCAAACAAAATTGACTTCACTGGTTCTTTCCCAATCCAACGACAAAGCTCAAGAGTCAATCCTTTGGATGAAGCACGGACATTTTGGTCTTGGTGATCAAAGAGCTCAGGCAGCATCTTTAAAATTCTTTTAGGGGGTACTATCTTTGCCCCAAATTCACTAATTATAAGCAAAACAAAACACTTGATTACCCAAAAGTGTAATACACAAAAGAACATAATAAATGAGCAGACAATTATGCTAAGGGATATAACCTTAAAGCTTGAAACATGACATCTATTGCTGGAACAACTGCTTTAGCTACTTTGTTTTTAATAGCTTTCTCCATAGCATCCTGCAATCAAATTATTACTTGTGAAGTTACATGCTAGGCAAAATTATCCAAGTGAGCACTTGCAAGACATGCTCCACACAAATAAACGAATTCTCGCACTGGAACCCCTAAAAGTAATATAAAAAGGAGTATGAAGGAATTAAAGATTGAACAGACTAATAGGAGTGAAGATCCTATAAACATGCATGCAAGGATGACCTATGGACTATGGTTTAAGACTAGGTATTATGATTCTCTGAACAACAAAGTGTGTCCAACATCAATTCTCCTTCCCTCCCAAGAATAAAACCTAGCATAGCATGCATTGCTCACACTTGATTATCCATCACCAGCAGCCATGGAGGACCCTTTTAAGTTTTTAGCTTCCGTTCGCCATCCAGCACAATGATTAGTAAAATTAGGAATGTAAATAAGCTGGCAGCAGAATTCGTTTAGAGAAAAATTAATCCAACAAATTGATATATTGACATCAAAGGCGCGCATGAGATCAAAGGCTAGCTGACAATCTATCTCAAGGATGAAGTCCCGGCAACCTCAGCCAGATGCAACTTCCAGCCCCTACCAAAATAGCCTCGAGTTCCACTGTGATTGAATGCATCCAACCCACTCTTCTGATGATGGTCTTACCAGTATCTCCAATTAGACATTAGACTCCCAATCCCTGCACATCCAAGGTTCTGTGAAGCTTCATCTGGCCATCTGTAAAACCCTTCAAAGAAATTGCCAAAAGGCAGTGTTTTCCACCTCAGTAAATTTGTCGCATCCAACTGATGCAAGAGTAAATCCCTTTCCATTGCCCTCCGCTCGACTATCTGCCAGTTCAAAATTTTGAGCCACACAACCCACAATCCCCGTACCTTGACAATTACAATTTAATCCCCGCGCCACTCCATCATTCCCAAATTAGCTCTGAATTCACAACTGCTCAAATGTTGGTTTCTTATTTAGCAAAATCATTATTCTCTGCCATGACAAAAATTATCCCATTGCTTTGCTCCACAATCTTAAGGAGGGAGCAAGGACCCCCAAGCTCTCCCAAATCCCGATTCCACCCCAGATCATCGACCCAATAATCGAACACCAGGCTATCATTGCATTGTACGCACTTCAGCAGCAGCTATATCCAACAAAGGGCAGTTCAGTAACCATTACCCAGAAGCCAAGTCGTTCCTTGCTGCAGAAGCCCCTTAGCTATACTTATACGCACACGTAAGACCTGTCCAAAGGTGTCGGAGCCCACAAGTCCATACGATTTGCAAGTACTTGTTCTCTGGAGCTTGCAGCCTTGCATCACAAGATCATCTTCCTCATTGAGGAGCCTCCAACCAAACATAGCCACAGTAGTCATGATTCCTCTAACAGTTAAACCACCATCATAAACAGCATCCCAAGCAAACAAATTAAGTATTTCCCTCCCTTCGTGCCAACCCAAAGGCGGCCATTGTTGCAAATATCAATTTTCCATATCTAAGGTACTTTACAGTTTACAAAGAACTAAGCTCCTAAGGTAAAATACATGGGGTTGTAACATTTTTCCTTTCGAAGAGAATTCTCAATCATGTGATACTGCAGATGTTAATATCTGTTGAAGTTTTGTTTTGCTACCATTCAGGGCTTGCATTTGAGTCCCAAAGAAGCCCGCAAACTTTGGCTCTTACCCACATAATGGTGAAGAAATTAGAGTCAACTTGATCTTGTATCACTTCTGGCCTTAAGCCCATTGTTACTTGGGTCCACCTTTGACTGTAGTTGTTGGAAACTCCAACCAAACTATACCCTAGCGCAGGTTTTTACAAGGCAAAACAGTTAGTAAGCCCCCACTTTCATGGTATAAAATGTGTGATACAAATGGCCAACACTAAACAATTTGACCAATATCTGATGCAATTCATATTGCACCCGGAATTCACCAAATGGACAATCCTACATTTTCAACTCAATGGAAAAGGAAGTGAATATAAGTGGAAACATAGATCGTAAGGATACGAGGAAACAGAGAATTCTGTAATTTCTTCATACCAGGAAAGCGTCCACTGCCTCCAGCTCTACCCACAGCATAAACACCATCTGTGACTTCTCAACAGTCTTCGGTCTACCCGTCAAGCATTTTGCTACAACTGCGTCGCATACTTCTTTCGCGTATCTTTACACAACAATTTCATAATTCAAGACCCAAACAAAAATTCAGACATAAATGCCAATACCGCAGCATCCAAAACTAAATTCCAATACCAAATAAATGCCAATACCGCAGCATCCAAAACTAAATCACCAAAAAAACCTAGGGAAAATAAAAAAAACTACCTTCCAACATCAGCATCGGCAGCTTTCAAGAATGAAATCAGCGCATCGAGAGCCTTCTCTTGCACCGGCGCATTAGAATCGGCAACAGTTTTTCTAAAGAATGATCCTACAAAACAAATCAAAATGTGTTACACATGAACAAGAACATAGATCCACGCGAACAACAACAACAACAAAAAACAGACAACAAAAGGAATACTCATTCAGTGCTCAGTGCCCCAGGCACTCCACCACCATACATTGATGTCTGTCCAAGCAATTCGTGGTGAGCCCCATATCAACGTATGGTGATCTAAGGGCCTAGGGCACCATGTGGCAGTGCCCAAGGAGCACTGGATAATTTTTCAAACAAAAGAGCACACTACGAAGTTTGAAAATGTGTCTATCTCGGGGAGCAAACCCACGCAATAAGGATTACATCAATTAAGTCACACGATACAGAAATTCACTGTAAAAGGCTCTTCAAAATAACTATGCTATGATAGTGATTACATTGAACGCAAGAGACCGCAAAAAAAAACAAAAAAAAAAAAACAATTCACAACACAATAACAATAACAATAACAATAACCCCACTCAACTCCCTCACTACAAAAACCAAAAAAAAAAAGATCTTAAAATTCTTATACGTGGGAGGAAATTGGCACACCAAAAGCAATTCAACAAATAGAGTGATACCAACATACAAAATCCCTATCCAAACAAAACGGCATTGTCGTAAAAATCACGCAATGGATGAAACGAAAATCAAAAAGCGAAAAGGAAACCAGATCCAGTGAGCGACGGGGGGGAAAGGAAACCCTAACTAACTCACCGAATTCGCGTAGGCGGGGGTCTTTGGGATCGGTGATGGAATCGCAGAGGGCGGCGAGGTCTATGTTGGCGTCGTTCCTCACCTTCCAGTTCTTGTGTACCAATCGATCCTCCCATGGCAGTTTCTTCGCCTCCTTCAACAACTTCTCGTCCTCCGTCGACATTGCGACAGTCTATACGTATATGTGTGAATCTATATACTACGCTATGAATGTGTGACGATCTGGTCGAAGGAAAGGTGTAGAGAGAGAAGGTGGAGATAGGTCGTGTATTTTTCTCGGCCGGCGAGAGAGAGAGAGAGAGAGAGAGAGAGAGAGGAGGGTAGAGCGGGGCAACGATAACTTTTATCTCACTCTTCAAAAATGAGAGAGGAAATGTAGAGAAAGAGAGAGAGAGATGGCTACCGAAAACCACGGATGCATTTAACGGAAAACGTTTAGTATAATTTTGAATTCTATGTAAAGTTTTGTTTATAGTCGGTCGGTATGCCAATTCCTCGGAAAATTATTCGGTGATTTAGGGCACCGTCACATATAGTATCCGGATATTTTTATTTATCGTATATTTTTTGGAGTTCATACACACAATGCTGGACGGGGGCAACTTCTCGGAAAATAATTCAATAATCTAAGACACCGTCACGTGGTACCCCAATATTTTTATTTATCGTATATGCTGACTGGGGCAACACCTTTTTTACCATATATTTTGTTGGGATCCATACACAGATCTGAGGGTGCTCCACTAACTCGGTTTTTTGAAAAAAATTGGTTTTTTACGGTTTTTTATGTAATGTGTTGTGAGAGAATAACCTGTCTCGGTGTTTAAAAAAAACAGTTTTTTGTTAGTGGAACACCCCTAGAGTGCTGGGTTGGAACTACGTAGCAGTACTCTAACCACTAAATAATTAATTGAATTCCTAGAAAACCAAGTGAAGAATTTCACTATAGTTCTCGTTAAATTTCTAATTCATGTATGTAAATATATTATACTAATAATTAGGATGGAAAGTGATTTTGTATTTCTTTGCAGTATTTTTTGGATTTCAATTTTGTACTTTTATTATTTTCCATTGTTCTCGTTAAAACAAATACTATTTCATACTCCTATGTTTTTATGAGGTTAAACAAAATTTGCTTACTCCAAGAATAATCCATTGTATTGAGGAATACTAAATTTAGGTTAAAAATCTCCCTTAATACAGTGTAAATATTCATAAAAAGTAATGACTTTAAAAAAAATTACTTGCATTATTTCTTCTATTCACTTACATTTAAGTAAAACCATTTTATTGGTCCCTCCACTAACTTCACACTTGAAAATTAATGTTGAGAAGTTCACTCGAATAAATATATATTCTAAAAAGAGTAGTAAACACATTTTCATAATAAAAAAAAAAGTCGACTAAATATCAATAATTACAGCAATTGAAGTACATATATTTTCTGAAAATTATGAGACAATGTTCAAGAAAATTTGTTTTTATTAGGAACTGAGATCTGATTGTGTAGTTGCAACTATCTAATCATTGTTTCCCGATCAAATTTTGATGATCAGAACCGTCCAATGTGTTTAAAATGTGTTTTTAAGGGGCTCTACGAGAAATCATAAAAAAAAAAGACCGGGAAGGCCTTCATCCGAGTAGTTTTCGATTAAATACAGTTTCATCAAAAACTGCTCGGATGAAGCCCTTCTCGCTCTTATTGTTTGATGATTACAGGAAGGGGATCCTTAAAAACACGTTTTAAACACATTGGACGATTCCAATCATCAAAATTTGATCGGAAAATGAAAAGTGTGGATGGTAAGAGTAGTGGACTGAATAATTGGCGTTTTTATGTATATCAGCAATGAGGTCTTGTTCCACAATAAGTACTTAAAGGTCGACAAAAAGACAACTTGTTCCACTCCCGTGAAAAGTCAATTTGTTCTACAAAGCAAAAAGACAAATTCCATGAAGGAAATACCCACATATACGCCCGAAAAGCCAATGGAACAATCTAATCACCACTGACTTAACAAGTGAAAACCCAATTTAGCTTCAGTCACTTGTTGTGAAACAAGGCTCAGTTGCAATAACCTCAAGGGTTGGTTTGGCAGTCTTTGCTTAAAACTACGGGTTTGGTTTCCTCCAAAAATCTCAAGGTTCGATTATTCTTACCTATAACTCTTGGGGTCACATCAACCTCAAGTAAGAAAGGGATTGTAGTAATTAGTCTGACGTGCACACAAAGTAACAACTATAGACTCAAAATAGACCCACAAAATTGGACTTCACCTAGCCCAGGGGTTAATTCAGTTGGTTTGTGGGTTCCTTATTGTAACGACCCGGATTTTAGCCTTATTATTATTTTATTTTTTTGAAATAGTTTTATTAATAAAACCTAGAAATGATTAAATTTATTTTTGTGATTTAGTGGTCCTAATCCCATTACACTATCTGGTTACCCTAACCAAAAATCCTAAACTATGGTCTTGATGTTACTAAGCTCCCTCCTCTCTTATCAATCAACCCATCATTCCACAATCAAATTTGTTTAGCTATTTTTGGCTCCCACTTTCCCCAACCAATAAGAAACCAACACACCTCTCTAATATTTTCCCTTATCTCCTAAACAAAAGGTTTCCTCCAAACTTCCTTCTATCCAAGAAATTAAGTCTTAAACTTAACCCTCTTTAAACTCTTTTCCTCCCTTCACATTTCGGAAAGAAGAAAGACAAAAACAGGAGAGAAAGAAAGATATTACGGCAGAGAGAGAGAGATAGCTGGGTAGGAAAGAAAAAGAAGGAAGAAGAAGAAGTTCGGACCGTTCGACGCAACCGAGGCCCATCCAAATCACTCCGGTTTAGCTTAATCTTCGGCAGAAAGGTAGGTTACATCCTACTGAACCCATCGGTATATAATAAGTCGATTTTTGTTGCGTAGAAACAACACCCGAGCATTTCGTTAGTTGCAAGGTAGTGTAAATTCGTTTTTGAACTTCTGAGCTACTGGGTCCTATCCAAAACAATCCGAACCCAACTTTTTCCGTGATAGAAATGTAGTTCATTTCATAACGAACGTTTTGATATATAATACGTTGATTTTCGTTAAGTAGAAACAAAACCCAAGCGTTTCGATCGTTGATGAGCAGTGGCTATGCGTTTTTGAACTTCTGAGCTACTGGGTCCCATCCAAAACAATCCGAACCCGACTTTTTCCATGATAGAGTTGTAGTTCATTTCATAACGAACGTTTTGATATATAATACGTTGATTTTCGTTAAGTAGAAATAAAACCCAAGCGTTTCGATCGTCGAGAAGCAGTGCATATGCGTTTCTGACCTTTCGAGCTACTGGGTCACGTCCAAACCACTTCAAATCCAACTTTTTCTGTGATAGAAGTGTAGTTCATGTTCCAACGAACATTTTGATATATTATTTGTTAATTTTCATCTTGTATAGACAAAACTCGGACGTTTCGATCGGGGGAGTATATGACTACCACCCCACTCGGTGTAGTACACTGACTTGTAATCAAGTGAATAAATAGTTTGGAAAATTTTCAGAAAGGTCGACCTCTGGCCCACTTTATTCTTATAAATTTATCTTTGTATTCAAGGAATTAGGCGAGCATTTGATAAAAACTGTTGCACCTTCAATCAGTTTTGAGCATATTAAAATAGCCATATATTAAAAGTGTTAATTAGCATTTGGATAAAATACTTGGTGGAGTAATTTATGAAGGTTTAGCTTATGTCATTACTCTATTATTTTTTATCATGTTGTATTATTATTTTGCACTCGAGTTCTTAACGCATGTTTTAGATTATCTTTTGGGGAAAATTCACTTTGACCCCCTGTGGTTTTCTTCGGGTGCGGTTACACCCCCTCACTTTCAAATATCTGCACATAACCACCATGTGGTTTTTGGACCAATGTGCACAACTGACTCCGTTAACGGAAAAGGGTAAAATACCATTTTACCCTTGTATATATATGCTCCCTTTACCTTTTCTCATTCAGTTTCATGAAGAGGGAGAGAGAGAGAGAGAGAGTGGGTAAGAAACCCAAACCTCGGGTTTCTTTCTTCCTCAAACACGATCGATCAAGCTCACAATATCCATACACAACGATCAATCAAGATTACGATTTCCATACACGACGATCAATCAAGGTTGAAAGCTGGCTCGCGACAGTGAAAGAGTTGAAGGATCTTCTGCTGAAAAAGGTAAAAAACCATTTTTCCAGTCTACTTTGTTGATTTCTGAAGTCTATATACACTTACCCATACTTATATACCTATCGATTGTAAGTTGGGATGTGGTCCCCCATTGGTGTTTTCTTCCTAAAAAAATGTGCGAAAAGCGTGAATTTTTTTTCCTATTTTTTGTTAGTTGTCAAATTTTCCCTTTATTTAATGGTACTGGTGTCGGTTGTGTGGGTGGGTGGCCATTTACCTTTATATAAAAAGTGGGGTTGAATTTTATTTTGTTCATTTGTTATGGTTGTTGACAGGCATGGGGGACCACTACTTTAGCTTTGAAGTGCACTATGGGGGACACTTTGTTTGGACACCACAAGTGACCTATGTGGGTGGTCAGACAGAGTATGTAGGTGAATTTGACCCTGCTAGGCTGTCTTTGCTTGACATTAGGGATGTGTATTACAAGGGGTTAGGTGGGAGTGGAGGTGCAATTGACATATATTATAGGTGGCCTGGGTATAGTCTGGAAATGGGTTTAACCTTGATAAATGGTGATGCTGATGTCTTAAACATGATAGAGATGTATAAGGGTTACAAAGTTGTAGTTATTTATGTGGAGAAGATAATGGACCCCCTCTTAGTTATGTCATCCAATGGTGAGATTATACAACCAAGCAATGGTTTGGGAGATGGTAGTGGCTTCCCTGAGGTAATAAACTTCGATGTAAATGATAAGGGAAATGATAATGTGGCTAAGAATTTGATTGGGCTTCATGAAATTGGGCCTCAAAATGTTGGTGACAATTATGATATTGGGCTTGGCGACAATGATCATATTGGGCTTGATGACATTCAGGATGGGCTTCAGGATGGGAATGAGGAGGAGGAAGTGACTGAAGAGGAGGAAGAGACTGAGGAGGAGGATGGGACAGAGGATGATGGGAATGAGGAGGAGGAAGTGACTGAAGAGGAGGAAGAGACTGAGGAGGAGGATGGGACAGAGGATGATGGGAATGAGGAGGAGGAAGTGACTGAAGAGGAGGAAGAGACTGAGGAGGAGGATGGGACAGAGGATGATGGGAATGAGGAGGAGGAAGTGACTGAAGAGGAGGAAGAGACTGAGGAGGAGGATGGGACAGAGGATGATGGGAATCAGCAGGATGGGACTGAGGGGATGCAATGGGACCTTAGTGATGGTGATTCTGAAGACCCAGATTATATTGGCAATGAGGAAGGGGATGATATTAGTGATGATGAAGATAGTGATGCTAGCTGGATGTATGAGGATTTGGAAGGTTCAAATGATGACATCTTTGACATAACTTCCCACAGGAGGGTACATGATGAACCAGCACCAACAACTACTGCTGAAGTAAACACTGATGAGAAATGGTACTCTGACCCAGAGGATTCTGAGGATCTAAGTCTTAGGGGTTCATCAGATGAAGAGGGGGATGGATACCCTGAATTTAGAGAGAAGATCCACATGGCCAACCCTAAATTGGTAGAAGGGATGAAGTTCAGTGGACCAAGGCAGTTTAGGGAGTTTCTTAAAGAGTGGAATGTGGCCAATGGATATGACATAAAATACACAAAAAATGAGTCTAGCAGGATAACAGCAGTTTGCAGGTATGACATCAAGTACAAGAAGAATGGCTGCACTTGGAGGATTCATGCCTCTCCTATTGGGAAGACTACCACATTTCAGATAAAGACAATAAAAGGGAAACATAAGTGTGGTAGGCAGTATGATAACAAACAGGCCAATTCAGCTTATTTAGAAGTTGACCACTGTTAGGAATGGCACTTGGTGTTATGGTTATGGTCTGTTTTGAAAATGATAAGGTATATGCCAACATATGGTTGGTTATGGTTTGTTCTGCTTGTTAATGCCAATGTTTTGTACTCTGTATGATAACAAACATGCCAATTCACCAATGTTTTGTACTCTGTACTCTAACATTTTATGCTATGTTATGGTTATGGTTTGTTTTGAAAATGATGAGGGATATGCCAACATATGCTTGGTCATGGTTTGTTCTGCTTGTTAATGCCAATTTTTTGTACTCTGTACTCTGATATTGCCAATGTTTTCTGGTGATGCTATGTTATGGTTTGTTCTGCTTGTAAGTGGTAGGCAGTGTGTATGTGTGATGTTTAGGCAATCAAAATTAGGTTAAACAACTTCCATTTCATTACAAACAAAACTAGGCAGTCTTCCATTTCATTCCATTACAAACAAAAAGTAGGCTAACCACTGCTATTACATCCCATTTCCATCACATATTACTCCCTCCCTATCTCCTTCTAAATCCTACCCCCCCCCCCCCCCCCCCCAGCTTCATTTGTTTGCCAACAACATTAGCATGCAAAGGATGCACAAAACAGAGGTAATGAACACCCACTTCTTCATTCCTGCAACACTGACTTCCACCATCACTAGTCTACCCACGAAATGTGGGTCTTCAGGAACCACCCTTGGCCACTGTTGAGGAAGCACCCTTGACCTCTCTTCCACAAACTCCTCTTTCACATGACTGATTTTAACAGGTTTGCACCAAGCCCAAAAGTCACAACCCCGGGGTGCAGATTCACAAGCATAATACAGTTTCCCCTTTGATGGCTTGTTAGACTCTGTCACTCGAATTGCAGCTCTCTTCCCACATAGACACTTCTTTGATACGTACCTCAAGTCCAGAGCATCACCACCCACACCACTCGTTGCAGATGAAGAATCCATGGCTGGGTTGTGGGAGATGAATAGAGAGGGAGGAGAGAAAGACAAAGAGAGGGAGGAGAGAGAGAGAGAGAGAGAGTAAGAGGAATGAGATCTTACCTTACGCTGGACGGAGAGAGAGGAAGAGAGCTCTTGTCGATCTGAGGGAAGAGAGAGGAAGAAGAAGATGTGAGGAAGAGAGAGGAAGAGAGCACTTGTATTCAAACCCTTAGGGGCCTTTTTGTCATCCACCATCCAATTATTTACGATCCACGTGCACATTCAGGGCGTCCACACCACGCACAGTTACTTTGGATGGGAATGCTCACTGTGCACATTGGTCCAAAAACCACATGGTGGTTATGTGCAGATATTTGAAAGTGAGGGGGTGTAACCGCACCCGAAGAAAACCACAGGGGGTCAAAGTGAATTTTCCCCTTATCTTTTTATAGTAATGTTATGCAAATTTGTCATATCCCACTAACTTAGACGGACATTTGCTTCTTGGGTGGGTTTACGGTTTGGAGATTTACATGTAGATGTGAATTGAAAAGTAATGAAAAATGAAAATGCGTGGAAATCTTGTTGAGCTGACGAGCTGTCGTTCCGGGGGTGACCAGAGTGGGTCCCGGACAGATGAACATTTTGAATACGAAGCCCTAGATAGGACATGGTGGTGATTGACTCTCAAGAATGGTTGGGCTATAAGGGTGGCACTGTGCTTGCGTCGCAGCCCGGGGATGAGTTGTGGGGCTGTACTCTCGGTGAATCTTGTTTCTCGTGCCTTGGGGTCATGGAAGTGGTACTCGGGTATGTAACACAGGTTCTCTATCCGGATCTTTGCAAGGGGGAGTCGAATCACACCAGTTGCCCTATGCTAGAGGTTGGAGAGTAGGATGGATCTCGTGGTAGAGAATCCTAGATGGCACGTAGGTAAATGGCTAGTAATTAATCAGTAAATGTTATTTTTGCTATCTCATGTTATTCGTTTATTATGCATGTTTATCTGTTAGATACATGGGGTTAAGTAGAGTAAGATATTCCTATTGGGCTTTGTAAGCTCACGGGTACTTGTATCGCGGTGATTTATCACCAGGAAAAGAAGACGGAACTAAGGGGGCGTACAAGCAGACAAATATCAACACTGCTGAGGAGAAAGCCAACGAGCCTTGGTTTCCGTATGCTTAGTCGCTTTGAACAATTTAGTCGACTATATTTTGAAAGCTTCAAGTCTTATTGAAAATTGTATTTTGACAGTTTAACTTTAATTCGATATGGTTGTAAAACTATAACAATTGCTTTCGATACGGTTTTATGATGGATCTATGGAATTTTTTTTGTGAAATTACCTTTTAAATTTATTTTAACGTTTCCGAAAAATCGGGGCGTTACACTTATAGTTAATCAAGGTTTGATTCATTGGGTCGAGATCGCTAAAGAGTAATTTATTGTGGGACCCGACTAGGGGTACATAATGTTAGGACCAAAAAATGTACTGAGCTTCTTGGGGGACCTACTTTTGGGTCTCACATGAGGGATTCGAACCGTTTATTATTCTTAGAACATTTTTCTGAGCGGTCCCACAAAATTTGAGCTTAATCGGACGGCTAGAAGTGCTTAAACCAATGTCCCACCGTTTCACGCTAAAAGAATTTGATTGAAACGGTGGGACTTTGGTTTAAGCACTTTTATCCGTCCGATTGAGCTAAAATTTTGTGAGGCCCCTAGGAAAAATGTTACAAGAATAATGAATGGTTCGGATCGCTCGTGTGGGACCCAAAAATGGGTCCCACAAGAAGCTCGGTACATTTTCGGTTCCTAACATTATGTACCCGTAGGATTTTCCTTTATTGTGAGGGGCGGTTTTTCATTTTTGCTAAAAGTGCTAATAGTCCTAAAATGGCTGAACACAAATTTCGAGATAAATCATCTCCTCACATACATCAATTGCTTTTAGCACTTTCAGAAAAAATATGAAACCTTATTTTCGGCGTGAATGGTTTGTTTCCGACCGAACCGGCAAATAAATTACAGTAGTTAAGTGTATGTCACTCTCGTCAGTCGTCATCAAACAGGAAAATAAATTTGGACTTCACCTCCCCATTAAGAGTTTTTTAATCACGATTCATAAGGCGCGTGGTTGAGCGTGTGCAGTTTTGTGGGAACCCTGTGGGCCCATACTGGAGCGGGGAGTAGGCTGAGCACTCGTAAAAGAAAGTGTAATTAATTTTGAGTTGAAAAATCCTGTTAGTGTAGGGTGGAGGAATCAGATGCATGCATGTCCAACAAACTTCATAGTAGGCGCAGGAACTAGGAACACTTCTGCAAGGATTCGGAATTGATCAAAATTTTAGGTAAAACAAGAAAAATTCAATTTGTGCCTTATTTATACTATATATTTTGATACTTTTATAGAGAGACACATTTCACATAGTACACATACATATAGTTATCCGAAAAATAATAATTTTCGGTAAAGAAATGTGGTTTTATCAAATTTTAGTCACGTCGATAGTCTATCAAGAACAACTTCGACAAATGTTTTCCCATTCTATTAATTTAATTTTCTAGAGACAACATGTTAAATATAAAGGAAATTATATTATATGTCCGTTTGAGAATATTATTCTTATCACTCTTTTTTAAGAAATATTTTTTAAAACACAAACCTTTCTTATGCCTTTTTTATTTTGCAGGGCGTCGTAGATCATATTGCGCGCACTTTGAACTAATTTGCATAGCTTTTTCCACAAATATTACTCAAGTTTACATAGAGGATAAGGAAATTCTAAGCATTGATGGCAAAAATAGCCAAACTTAAGACCTTGAGAAAGAGCAGGAGCGAAGGTATTTGAGCAGGGTGTGGCTGCCACCCCCAGTTCCCGCAAAAAACATTTCACACTTAGGGAAATCAATTAATTGTTGCTTATCGGTATCCCAATAGGTTGATTTTTCTATAGATGATATAGAAAAAAGAAATTAAAAATATGATTCGAAACATAAAAATAATATCTCAACAATTTTCGTTAAAAGACCACAATACAGTTGAATCATTTATTCATTTTAACCAAAAAAAAAAAAAACATCTTGAGATAAATTCCGGCTCCTTAGCTACCTAAAATTCTTGCTCTGTCGCGGCTTGCGAGAAACAAAAAATTGTAATCTCATGCTCGATCATCAAGAAAAATTGTAATCTCAACTCTTTGACATTACTTCTCTTGTTTTTTACTGCATATGCATCTTTTAACAAATTTGTTTCAAAATTACAGAAATAGATTTTTTTTTTTTTGTATTATCAGAAAAATAGTTGGTTTTGAAAAATTCATTTAAACTACTTTTTTTTTTATAAGTATTTAAACTACTATTTTTGGACTTCGCTAATCAAGCAATTGATCTTAAATGTGTTTGTAAAATAATTCTACAATAAAAAATAATACCAGAAGGAATCATGATTATGATCGATTTCGAAGAACTGTTACGAAGCTAGGATGCAGGGTTGCTTGAGGTGGAAATGCCGTAGAAAATTTTTCTCTCAGCAATCGTTCCTTTGCCGGCATGTTTATTTAAAGTCCCGAGATTAAGATTTAGAACGGTATTGGTTGTTGTCAATAATGGTACTACTCCAATGATTACAATTAAAAAAAATAAGTTTAAATAATTGTATCACTAAATATTCCCTGTTTATTCCTATTTTTTCGGGGGAAACCAAATATACAATGTACACACCCAAGTCAAACACACTCACATTTTTTGCAACCGGTGAGCTAAGGCGGGCAAGCCGGATGACTTAAGCCCCCGAATTTTAGCCGAAAATTAGGGTCCTAGTTAGGTATACCCAAGTACAGAATATATATTTTATCTATCGCATTTTTAATAAGTGAGTTAGCTAGCCTAGTAGAAAAGCTTAGTTTTTCTCTATCCTCCTAAGCCTAGTTTCCTTCTCCATAATAGTATTTTTTCCCTTCTCACAAACTTACACTTTCAAATATTTTTTTGATAGATGCAAAAAAATAAGGAAAATTTAGTCAAAAATGCAACATTTTTTACCCCTTTTAAAGGAGAGGACACACTTTTTTCCACATATGTGGGAAGGATATCATATACATTTACCATTCATGGGAAGGACAAAAACGTAGAACTGAGTCGGAGCATCACCTCCTCCGCCGCCACCACCCTCCACCACCTCCTCCGGACTTCCATACCCTCCACCACCCCTAGTACCACCTCCTCCGCCCTGAGATGAGTGGAGCGTCGCCGGAGCAGAGCCGGAGCATTACCGGCGTCGCAACACGAGGTACTACTTGATTTGAGAGAGAAAACTTTTCCTGGTGGTCTCCCCAACAAACTTTTGGTCTTTAGAGAGAGAGAGAGAGCAGGGCCAGGACAAACTTGTGGGTGTTCTTCAGCTAGTCCTGTTGTTGGTGATGAAAATCAACAAAGGAAACAAATTGAAGTGGAGATTTGCGATGGTGATGGAGGTTGTGTTGTTGATGAGGATAACGACGATAATCATCAAAATGGTGAGGCTATTGGAGAATTTGTACCTATCCCTCTAGTGCCTCTCATTGACCAGATTGAGAAAGACAAGGTTTAGCTGTTGCCTCACTTATCATTTTTTTTAAACTGCTCATTTATCATTTCCTTGGAGGTGGGGTGGTGATTTTTTTGAATTTTATGTTTGAAATTGGCATTTTTAAAAATTAGTGACATTTCACTAATTTTTTGGTCGCCGAAAATAGTCGACCAGAGGTGGGGTGGTGGTTGGCCGGAGGTGGAGTTGTGATTTTTTTTTTTTGAATTTTATGATCGAAATTAGAATTTTTTTAAATTAGTAACATTTCACAATTTTTTTTGGGCGCCGGAAATGGTTGGCTAGAGGTGAGGTGGTGGTCGGCCGAAGGTGTGGTGGTGATTTTTTTGAATTTTATGTTCGAAATTAGAATTTGTAAATATTAGTGACATTTCACTATTTTTTTTGGTCGCCAGAAGTGGTCGGTCAAAGGTGTCGGCCAAAGGTGGGATGAGGATTTTTTTTAATCTTATTTCAAAATTAGAATTTTTCCAAATGAGTGACATTTCACTAATTTTTTTGGTCGCCGGAAGTAGTTGGGCAAAGGTAGGGTGGTGGTCGGCCAGAGGTGGGGTGGTAATTTTTTTGAATTTTATGTTCGAAATTAGAATTTTTAAAAATTAGTGACATTTCACTAATTTTTTTGGTCTCCGAAAGTGGTCGGCTAGAAGTGGGGTGGTGATTTTTTTGAATTTTATTTCAAAATTAGAATTTTTCCAAATTAGTGACATTTTACTAATTTTTTTGGTCGCCAGAAGTGGTCGGGAAAAGGTGGGGTGGTGGTCAACCAGAGGTGGGGTGGTGATTTTTTTGAATTTTATGTTCGAAATTAGAATTTTTTAAATTTAGTGACATTTCACTAATTTTTTTGGTTGCCGAAAGTGATTGGTCAGAGGTGGGGTGGTGGTCGGTCAGAGGTGGAAAGTTGATTTTTTTTTTTGAATTTTATGTTCGAAATTAGACTTTTAAAAATTTGTAATATTTCACTATTTTTTTTGGTCGCCGAAAGTGGTCGGCCAGAGATGGGATAGTGATTTTTTTCGAAATTTATGTTCGAAATTAGAAATTTTCAAAATTAGTGACATTTCACTAATTTTTTTGGTTGCCGAAAATGGCCGGCCAGAGGTGGGGTGGTGGCCGGTCGAAGGTGGAGTGGTGATTTTTTTGAATTTTAAGTTTGAAATTAGAATTTTTAAAATTAGTGACATTTCACTAATTTTTTTGGTCACCGGAAGTGGTTGGCCAAAGGTGGGTGGTGGTCAGCCGGAGTGAGGTGGCAATTTTTTTGAATTATATGTACGAAATAAAAACTTTCAAAATTAGTGATATTTCACTATTTTTTTTTGTCTTTATATTCCATTGCAAAAGTTCCTTGTCCTTCCCTTTAAAAATGTCAAATGTTTTTTGTTTTTATGTTCGATTACAAAAGTTGCTTGTCCTTCCTTTTAAAATGGCCAAATATTTTGGATTTTTTACTTAGTGACCCAAAAAATAATATGACCAAAAACTAATTTTATTCGGGAAAAATTAGGCATAAATACACTATATTTTGCCTTCGAAGGACAAAATATTTTTGCAAGCAAACATAAAGACATTATTTTTAATATTGATGTAACAAAAGGACAAAACACACCCACTCTCTTTATTTTGGACATAAATAACCTTACCCAATGCTCCTCCCTCCAAAATCCATCCAGTCCCACCTGAACCCAGTGCTCCTCCCACTTTCCTAAAACCCCATCCAAGACTTTTTTTTTTTCCTCCTACGTAATTAGAAGTTATATATATATATATAGGAGTTATCTAGTCCGGGAATCCCGGAGTCCGGGATCCATCTTCCCGATATTTTTTTTATGAACCGAACCGTCCAATGTGTTTAAAACGTGTTTTTAGGGGTCCCCGCGAGAAATCATAAAAAAAAATATCGGGAAGGGCTTGATCCAAAAAGTTTTTTCGTAAAACTATATATGTACAGTTTTTGTGAAAACTGCTCGGATCAAAGTCTTCCCAGTAATTTATTTTTTTGATAATTTCTTGCGGGGACCTTTTAAAACATGTTTTAAACACATTGGACGATTCGGATCATGCAAAAACAAGTTTTAAAACCTTCAAAACACCCAAAAACCTTCAATCCGAGATCCTTGATAGGATCCGTGGCGTGTATATATACACACACACACACACACACACACATAATCTTGATCTAATATGGACTCCCTCATGGAAATTCCGTGAGGACCTCATTGGTCGGGGTTTGAATCTTGACAATCCGAATCGCTCAATGTGTTTAAAACTGTTTTTAAGGGTCATCGCAAGGAATTGCGGAAAAAAATACCTGAAAGTGTTTCATTCGAGCAGTTTTCGATAAACTGTATATGTTTGGTTATTATAAAAAAACTGCTCGAATGAAGCCCTTCCGGGTTTTTTTGTTTTTTTTTTTGGCGATTCCTCGTGTTGGCCTTGGAAAACACGTTTTAAACACATGAACGGTTCAGATCGTCGAAATTTGATCCGGAAAGTCAAAAACAGGGGTGGTCCGCACGGAGGGATCTGTGAGGGAGTCCTTAAGAGATCGGGATTGTGTGTGTGTGTGTGTAGTACCAAGTAACTATCATTTTGAGGTTAGTTTTATTTTTATTATTATAATTTAAAAAAAAAAACATAGGGCCCAAATTTACAAGTTTGCCTTAGGCCCCGAAATCTCAAGGCCCTATTTGTGGATTCCATAGACACTACACTAATCACACACACCTAGGGGCTGACCGACGTGAGTAGGATTGCAAGCAAACCAAAATGCTCGTGAGCAGCTCATGGTTCAACACGTTAAAGCTCGGCTCGGCTCATTTAGTAATCGAGCCGAGCTCAAAATCGAGTTTTAGGCTCGTTTTAGTAAATGTGCTCGCCAAAACTCGGATCGTTTGTGTAGGCTCAGCTCTTTTACGAGCGAGCCGAGGTCAAGCTCGAATTTTTGACTCGTTTACTAAACGAGTAGAGCTCGAATATTACAAAACTCAGCTCGACTCGTTTCCACCTCTAAACTTAAGGGCATGTAGGGGGTCGAGCCTTGCTCAATTTTGCAAAATTACATTAATATTCTTACACGTTTTTATTGCACTCAACAAATTTATGGTAGTTTTCTAATAAAATTACTCTGAATTCTCTCTACGTATTAATTTATTATTTCTTATATCATCCTAGGGGTCAGCACAGGTCGGGTTGATGCCAGGTTCGGGTCGAGTCAGTTTTCTATCGGGTTGTAAAAAATGGCACCCGAAACCGAACAAAAGTAGCCTAAAAATCAATCGGTTCAGGTACGTCAGGTTTCGGTCGTGTTTGGTTCGGGTTACAAGATTAACAACTCTTAGACAATCTGGAACTTCTAGATCCATAGAAAAACGACAATCTCACACTTTCAGATCCAAAAAAAAAATTACAAAACTACAAATCTAGACTGCAGACACACACACACACACACACAGAGGAGTACAGATTTGGACATGCAATCAAGATGGCGTGGTGGTGAACGGCTGCCCGTTCCTCGCGTGGTGGACGCGGTGGACAGCGTGGTGGTCGGCGGCCATCCTCAGATCTGGACGGCATGGTGGACACTAGACATGGATGGCGTGAGGTAAGACGGTAGAGAGAGATCTGTGAAAGAGACATGGGGGGTGCATCTGCCGATGGCCATCTTGGATGGAGAGAGAGAGAGAGAGAGGTGCGGGAAATGAAATTTTATGAAGTCTAGAACTAATAAGTACTCTTACTCTCTTGGTAATAAAGAAGTTACTGGTAGTATATGTATATATCAGGTCGGGTCGGGGTTACCCGATGTCCAGAATCTCTAACCTAACACCCGACCCGGCACCCGAAATTTTACTCTTTTAAAACCTGAACCCGACCCGACGTCACTTTGAACCCGTCCGGAACCCGTCAGATCGGATAGGGTTGGCGGGTTGGGTTGGGTTAGCTCACCCCTATATCATCCTCATTGGCCTAACTAAAACTAAAAAGTTGGTAATGTTAGCAATGTTTGTTCAAAAAATGCTCACATTGGAATAACCACACTTAGCAACTAACCAAATTTTGGCCCGTGAATAACCAAAGTAGCAATCTTTTGTTACCCCTTATCAACTCAATCAAATACACCTACACAAGCAAATAGTGGCTAGCTCCTGCACTAGAACTCTTGGATGCCCCACACTGCATCTCAGGATCAAGTCTCATTCCCCCCCTTCCCCATGTAATAGATTAGGAATGACGAATGACCAAAAAAACAAACACCTACACAAATGACAACAGCCCTCTCTCTCTCTCTCTCACAACAATATTTTCAAATAATTATTTTAAAAAAAAATTAATTGTTTATTCGAAAATAGTTTTTTTTTAAACAGTTTTTTCGAAAACACTAGTTGTTTTATTTGATATATTTATTTAATTAGAATAGGTTTCATTCATAGAAAGAAGTTTAATCTCAATATGCTTAACACATGCCTATCAATTAAGAAGATCACCCCTTACTTTATTCCTTCCTCTTGTATGCGCGCCTCTACTTATGCAGGACCTCCCTCAGATAATGGAAGTGACTAGAGATGGCCATCCCGGCCGACCCTTTCCCAGCCCGAACGGGTAGGGGATTTGGGGAATTTTTCGAGGATCGGGTAGGGTCTGGGGATTTTTTTTAAAAAATTTCAGGGATTGGTTAGGGGATGGTATAGTCAGTCCACTCCCCAATCCCCTCCCCGATCCCCGCCCCTCCCCGTTCTCCTCCCCGCCCTGCCCCTCCCCTCATCCCTGTTCACGTATATAGGTATATTATATTATAAGTTTATGAGTTTTTCCCCCCCGGATAAGTTTATAACTTGTAACTTGTTGGTTGATTGTATAAGGAAGGTTTTCTCCTTTACTTTTTTTTGATATGACACTTTTCTGTGAAATTTTAATCTACCCGTAAACCATAACCAAAAACAAAAAAAGAAAAAGAACAAGAACATCAATAGCACTTTTGAGTGACTTGGTACACTTTAATTATCTTTGGAAACCACTTTTGTAATTAGCTTTGGATTTCAATACAACTTCTTTGGTATTCACTTGAATAGTTTAAGTGATTTTTTGGATCCCCGTTCCCCACATTGGGGCGGGGATGGAGGTTAAAAAAAATCCCTAGCGGAAATTGGGGAGGGGATGGGGATTGATATGTGTTTGGGGATTGGGGATGGAGGTAGTAGTATCCACCCCCTACCCTCCCCATGCCCATCCCTAGAAGTGACGCCACCTCCTTGGCTTACCGACTTGCCTCGAGAATGGACTAATAGAAGTGACACTTTGCTAGCATCAGGATTGACGAGCTTTTTCCACAAAATTATTTTTTTCAAAAACAGGTTTAATTTTATTTTTTTTTGGGAAAAAAATCGTTTTCTTTTTAAACTATTTTCAACAATTGTTATTGCCAAAAACTTTTTTAAAAAATATTTTTTTCTTTTGTAAAAAAGTTTTAAAAATTTTTTTCCCCTTCAAAACAATTTTTTCCGCAAAAAACTATTTTCTTTTTAAATTGTTTTTCATTTTCAAAAACTATTTTTTTGTAGTTTAATAATGTGATGTGGCAAGTTTTGGTTATCCAAGTTTGGAAAAATGACGGGGGTCCATTATTTTGATTATGGACAAAAAAACACCAATGTGAAACTTAACATTGCTAACTTTAGCAGCCTATTTACCCCCAAAAAAAATTAGCAACCTCTAAATGAATAACCAAAAGTTGATGTGCCAACTTTTGGTTATCTAATTTTGGTTAGGCCATTGAATACTGCTAAATTTCCCCAACAAACACCCCTTTATTGTTAATAAGATGAAATATTTCCGGTCATTTGATGAAATATTTCCGGTCATTTGATGAAATATTTTCGGTCATTTGTTTTCCCCTCCACAATTCTACCAATATCTTAATAAGATGAAATATTTCCGGTCATTTGATGAAATATTTTCGGTCATTTGTTTTCCCCTCCACAATTCTACCAATATCAACAGACTAAAGTTTTGCAAAGCCTCGTACCCAACATCAAAATGAGCCATATTTTATTGAGTTAGTTTGAAAAATGATGTCTTTTGAAGAGAGGAACTTTTTGGTGGCCCTCAGGTGAAGGACCTTAAGACATGATGGTTGATTTTGTAAATTGTAGACACCCTAATTTTAATTATCCATGAATTTTAAGCAGGAGTCCAAATGTGTCCCCAATAATTAAAATTATTGACGACGTCATGAAATTTATTTTATTTAGTTAATACGTCGATGAACTTGGATTTACCATTTCAAAAATCCACCAATCCAAGAAAAAGCCCAATCAACCTTTATAAGCCCAATAAACCCACCCATAACCCACTTATTCGGCCCAACTATAAAGCCCAACAAATTAGCCCAATTCTTAGCCCAACAAAAGCCCAATTCTTGACCAAAACATGACCTTATGGACGCAATATCTCAAGAACCACAAACAAACGAACGCAAAAATATAGGCCTCCATACTTTACAGTTGGAGAGTCAAACCTTGCAAACGCAGGTTACGACCTTGCGGACGAATGTCAAATTGCAAACGCAAGGCTGAGTTGCTTAGAGTCTAGGCAGTTGCTGCAGATCAGACACGATAGCCCATGCTCATTTTAATCACCCCCATCCGATTTCTGGTTGGAATTGAAGTATGGAAAACTTCCTCTAGTCCTATAAAAAGTGCCTAAACTCTTCATTACAACAAGCACAACAAGAATCCTCAAGATATTCTTGCTTGAAAAACCTTTGTTTCTATTGTTTTGCCCTTGCAAATCCTTTTTTCAAATAAAAAATCCCATTCCGAAAATCAGCCACCAAAAATCCAAAAAATTTAGTCTTTAGTCTACTCTCCAAAATTACCTGTAGCCACCTGTAGACACCCCAATCCGAGCCGTCGAAATTCTTCGACTTTCCCGAGGATGAAAATGTCTAACGTGAGCACACGAGGCTTGATTGAGGACTTGAGGACCCATCAAAAACCCTTCATAGCCCTCAAAAACCCTAGGAACAACCCAAAAACCCTAAAACAAGGGCACTTAGATTGCTCCCATAGGCACCTGGATTGGCCAATTCCAGGCGCCCAGAGGGAGTCCAGGTGCCCAGAGGGAGTCCAGGCGCCTGGATTTCCTATTCCAAGCGCCCACACTAAGTCCAGGCTCCTGGACTTGAACAGTGTAGGCACCTGGACCATGACCCAGGTTGCATGAGATTGAAGGTGATAATGGGCGGGAAGGAGATTTTGGGAGGATTTGTTGCAGTATTTTGTTAGAGGTAGTGGGGAGGGGATGATTGCCTCTAAGCCTGACCCCTAGATGGCCCCTAAGAGGTCAGATTGGCCTTTTTTAGCCTTCTTTTCCTATAAATTCACTTCCCCTCTTCCATTTTGGGGGATGAACAAAGCTCCCTCCTTTCCTTAGTGTTGTGCTGTCAAATTACTCCCAGAATCCCCTTTTCAATCTAATCCTCTCTGTTAACCCATTTCTAGCCTGTAAAACCCATCTTATATCACTAGAAATCATCATATTCTAGTCATCCACCACCAAAACCAACCAAAAATAGAGGCAATCAGTCTATTCCTATCTCAGAAACCAAACCCAGTTTACACAACCATCAAAAAATTATCCAAGTTCCTCTTCAAAAGTTCATCAAAAAGGCTTTGAAAGGTAGTTATCTACCAAGTTTGCTCAAATAAGGCCCCTGAGGGGACACCATCCAAGCTCTTGCTATTTCTTCATACTAGTTGAGAGCTTAGAAAGGTTTCAAACGCCACAAAATAGAAGTTTTTCACTTGCACCTATGTCAAGTCCATGCGCCTGGAATAGCATAGTGCAGGCGCCTGGAGTCTATGTTCCATTCTGTGTTCCTACACATCTCTTACACTCACACATGGTCATTTAAGTCTATCTCATCCTGTTTTAGTTTGACATGTACATTGCATGGTAAAAGAAATCCATCTTATATAACTTTTGAATGCATTTAGCGATAAAGTCATTGGTTAGAATGAAGTTTATGGGTTAATAATAAAACATGTGGTTATCGTTAGTTAATTTTCAGTACATGCAAAGGCATTTCAGTGGTCAAAAGAGGGGTTTTGATTTCTTATGCACTCATCATGTAAATAAAGCATTTAGAATAGGTTTATTCACTTCTTCTCCCTCTCTCTTCAATCAAAAGACTTATTTCATATCTCCTGATGTGTACCACAAGGAAGAAGAAGCATGGATCATGTAGGAAATCAATGTAATTCATCTCGTATTTTCCATAAGATATGACAAACCATGATGTTTTAAGCACAAATCATTATCTAGGCTTGGTTTTGAAGTTCACTTAGCATAAAAATAGCATCAAGCATCACTTTGAGCATGTGAGAACAAGTTATAGGGTCTGAATCTGTTGTTTGCTTTAAGACCTGGAATTGGAAAATTTTGTGCCTGTCAAGCATTCCAGGCGCCTGTATTGCTGAGTTTCAGGTGCCCATAGTCATTCCAGGCGCCTGGAGTGTCCTATTCCAGGCGCCCACTCTCACTCCAGGCGCCTGGATTTGCTTAGTCCAGGTGTCTAGGTTGTTATCCGGGTGTGATTCGTATGATGTTTATGGTTGAGTTTTGAGGTCTTTTAGTATTGTCCAAGCATGTTTTAGTGAAGTTTAAGTGATCTTTGTATATTGTTCATCCACTCATGACATGGCACAAGCATCCACTCCCATCATATCAATTTTATTGATGCATTTACACACTCTTGTATGAATTCGTGATAAAGTCCATCCAAACAACATTTTCTAAAATCCTTTGAACATTGAGTAAAGATCGGTGGTTGCGTCCAGCGAGGGGGGTGCTTTAAATTCCTTCCCTTCTCATAACCTAGCTCCCGGACCCGAGAGATCTCATTTTAAAAGACCAGTGAAATATTTTTAATACTAGGGGTACAAGAGTCATTTTGTAATTGGTTTCTCGTGTACGATCCTCAAACCCGGGTGGCGACTCCATCCAATCAATCAAAACTATTTTCATACAATCTTGGAATTTTGGCGGGGTGTCCACATTATCCACATTATCCAAAACCTTACCCTTAATCCAAGTTTTTCGAAGAATTTGTTTTATAAAGTGCTTTTGGTGGGGAATTCGTTTTGAAGAATTCGTGATTTTGAGGGGAGTGTTCGGACATTGATCCAAGAATTTCAGTCCTCACCTATTTTATCATTTTCTGTAACTATTCTTTCCTTTAACTAGCATCATGCATAGTTAATTTTATTTATTTCTCCTTGTTCCCTTTCCCGTATTTGTCTAAATCACTTTAAAAACGATTTTCACAATCCCATAAATAAGGAGTAGAGACTAACCATTTTGGTTAGGCGGAATGAGTGCGTTTTTAAATAAAACCTTCTCATCCCGTAACTTAGATCCCGAACTAAGATCAATCTAGTTACGATAGATCGGTAGTCTCGAATTTTGTACGTTATTTTGGTTGCTTGGTTTATCTTAAAATCAAGTAGCGACTCTAACGAATGCGTGTTCTAGTAATTTCAAGGTTTCTCGTGCAGGTCATGGGTGCCCACATAAATCCAGAGGAAGAGAGATAAAAAAAAAAACACACGATTTTGTATATATAGAGAGAGAGAGAGAGAGTCCACTTCCAGTCAGGGAGCCCGAATTTTAAAAAAATCCGGACCTCCACTTTCCTGATCAAATTTCGACGATCCAAACCGTTCAATGTGTTTAAATGTACAGTTTTGTGAAAAACGGCTCGGATCAAGCCCTTCCCGGTATTTTTTTTTTGATGATTTCTCACAGAGACCCTTGAAAACACCTTTTAAACACATTGGACGGTTCGGATCGTCGAAATTCGATCGGGATCAATGAGGTGTGGATTTTATTAAAATCCGGGATCTTGGATTGGAAGTGTGGTGTATATATATATATATATGGGGCCGGTTCCCCTCACACTTAAAAAAACACATAAAAACACACGATTTTGTTCTGGGCCCCACTGTGACGTTATGAACCGTTGATCTTGTTTAAATTAGTAAAATATGAGGTCCTGCAAAAATTCAGCTTAATTGGATATCGGTAAGTGCTTGATCCAAACGATTTTAAAAACACTAGGATCAAGCACTTACCGATATCCGATTGAGCTGAAATTTTGCAGGACCTTATATTTTACTCATTTAAACAAGATCAATAGTTTAGAACATCACAAGGGGGGCTAGAAGAGTGTTGTGTTTTTTTATGTGTTTTTTTAAGTGTGAAGGGAACCGGCCCCTATATATATATATATATTGAAGAACGTCAATCTCATTAAATTCAATGGCCCTCAGGCTCCAAAATGTCCGAAGGCAGTGCAATGATTAATTCCACATGAAAAAACAGGAATGAGTAACAGACTACAAGAACCTAGACTAAAATCATCGCATAACAAACTGAACTGGTTAAAAGGCAAACTCTGCAGAAGCAAACCATCCATTCTAGTAGGCGTAGTGCCTGTCTAAGATTTGGCAACCGAGTTTGACGTGGGAAATCCCAAACTCAGACCAGAGAACGAGCGGGTGAAATCTTTCCCCAAAATGCCAAAAGAATCCACTCCAAGGAGGCGAAACCCGTATGCCACGCCAGCACTTCTACTAGGTGTGGGATCCCGCTAATACGCAGAGCTTTAGACGTGGTACGGTTCCGCCCATGGTGTGAGGCCACTCATAGATCTCAGAACATTTATTGAAAAACTGACTTCACCACAATCCACGACGAGCAGGAATCCACAACGAGGAGCAAATATACTGGTAAGCACAATCCATCCATAACAAAAAGAACATAAAACAACTAATCTAACCCCAGAAAACAGAATGAAATTGATGTACCCATCACTGAGTCACCGAGTTACTCCGAGTTGTGCCGGATCATAGATTAGTCACTTCCCCGGATGAGATCTGTACTCCATAACCACCGCTAAAAGGTATCTATCACGCCCTCAATTTTAAACATAAATAAATAACCTTTTCCAAAAGATAATTCGATATATTCCTTAAGCAATTTCCCGAAGTCTCCTTAAAGTCACAAGTTCATACAAATATTCAAGTCAAACTACGTACCCGTTCCCCATAGGTATAAGTAGATAGGTTAAGAGTTATTACATCATTTTCGTATATCCCAGATATGAATGAATATGAAGTTACAAAATTATCTTTGCAAAAGAAGTAATGGTCATAGATGATATGATAACTCCATCTTGGTGAGTTTCAACAACATGCACACACTCCATGCATTCCTCTTCATGCTCCGCGTTGATTACCTGAAAATAATAGGGTAAGCTCACTAGACCAGTAGGAAAGTCTTTCTACTTTCGCTAAATGCAAATGGATGGCATGAGCATGGGAGAGCAACAAGCACAAGGCAAGTATAGTTTCAAGGGCCTCGTTCACCCCTGCCGAGTTTCAAGGGCCTCGTTCACCCCTGCCGAGAATCACAGGGCTCGATACCCATGCCCAAGGACGCACCGAATGGTGGCCCTATTACCCACAATCCAATATCAATTCCATTTCTTTTTATTTTCATTTTTGTTTCTCAAAAGCATTCAGGTATCCCTTTTTCATATGTCAACTAAATCCGTTAACTCACCGTTTACATATAAAATTAAGAAATCCAATAATTAATTGACACGTAATCAATTACACCAAACGTTGGCAAATATGTGTCAATGAAGATGCACTGGATTACTGATATAAAAGGGATTAATACGATGTCGTATTAGTTCTCATGTTTGAAAAGCAGTTATTGGCAGTTACAAGTCATACTGATATAATAAATTGACTTCGAAGCCCTGATTTCAACTGCTAAATGCATGAACTCCTCGTGTAAACGTATGAAACAAGATAGTTGACAGTTAAGACACGTGGAGCATATCGTGCAAGGCAGTTATTTCCTTGACACTTAATCATTTGAGTCAGGTAAGTGACTGTGCAGATTCAAATTAAAACTTCTGAAGGAAGATTAACAAGTTCAGATCTATTGGAGGGAAGGAACTGCCAATTTGAAGTGCAAAGATGGAGTTCGAAGCAAGCCAAAGTTCAAATTCATTGAGCAGGAAGTTCAAATAACAAGCAGGGCCTATAAATAGAAGAAGTTAAAGAGTGAAATAGCCTCGGAAAAATCTTCAACAAACAGCCATCAAAAAATTGATGCTTGATTTGTTAATTGGCAAGTAGTTTTAGGATTTCGAACTCAGTTCGAAGTAGATTAGGAAGTAGTTAGGATTAATCTTGGTTGTTCTTGTAACAATCACCTGTTCGAAGTTCTCGTTACCTTGTATTTGAAGTTGAAGGCAATTTTGAAGTAAGTTTATCTTTGATTCATCAATCGAAGTACCTTGTTTCTTTGTTGTTCTTTAATTTTCTAAGTATATTGGTTTGCATTTCTTCACTTTGAAAGAAAAATCCTCTTAATTGAGGTAATTGAACCAATAAAACACAATCGCCTGATGATAAGCCCTCAATATTCTAAATAGTGGGGCTTATCTCACTCATTTTGATCACACACACGAGCATTTTGTGGCTTTATATGATTGATTTTGCGCGAGGTTGTATTTTTGTTATTTGCAGGAAGAACGAGAGAAAAGGGCGAGTTTTGACGCCATGGTTCAACCAAAGAAGTACCCGAGTACCCAAGGCCACGTGGCACTCCGCCACCAAGCCCCGAGAGCCAAGAACGAAGCACCGGACAAGGCTTGGGGGGACCAAAAGGTCAGGAGATGAACAAAGGAAGAAAGAAGAAAAAGCCCAGGAGATACCGGTAGCTTGAAAAATGACATACCGGTATCCCCGGAACTGAAGGTCAAAGAAGGAGAGATACCGGTAGCTGAAAAAATGGGATACCGGTATCCCTGAAGAAAATTTCACATTTTGAAGATAGATACCGGTAGCTTGAAAAATGGGATACCGGTATCCCTGAATCAGAAAGCACTTTGAAGACAGATACCGGTAGCTTGAAAAACGAGATACCGGTATCCCTGCAAATTTTCAAACTTTTTTTGGCCCGATCTAAAATATCTAGTGGCACTTTTGTAATTATTTTGGACGACTTTTTGGGGCTTTATAAGCCCAAAACTCAGTCTTTTAGGGTTATCACTACCTAAGCTTTCTCTCTCTACCTCCCTCTTCCTTCCCCTTAGTTTAGCTCCACCTTCTCTCTAGTTTTTAGGGTAGTTTCTCTTTGATTCAAGGATTTCGTCTTCATTAATGTTGTAAGTGTCCTCTGAATCTTCACAAATCTATTGTATATTTACGTTTTCTTCATGTTTCGTATTTCCTTCATATTGCCTTTAATGTTTAGCTTAATCATGTTTGAGTAGTAGTTTAGGCTTCTCACTTTTTTATGCTTATTGTGGGTTTGTGAATGGATTAATCACTCTATTTTCGGTCTAAACTTAGAGTTGTTAACCTCTTTGATTGGGTGTAGACAAATCACTTGGCACACACAATGCTTTGAGCTATGTCACTTTAGGTGTTCGCCAAAATGTCTAAGAGAGTTTCTTTCCATTTACAAACCTCATTCTTGTGATAAAGATTGGTTTTCATTGGGTAAGTTATGTTTTATGTACCAAAACTAGGAGTTGTTAACCTTTTTGATCTTGTGTAGGCAAGGGCTTGACTACTTGCCACACATGATGCTTAGAGCTATGTCATTCCAAGTTGTTTGTAAAAATGCCTCAAAGAACTTATCCCATTGTTAAACCCATTTTCTAGAGTCAAAATGATCTTCATTGTTAAATATTCCGAGTGAGAGCAAGTGACTTTGTCTCTCACTTGAGTTATAGTTGAGAGCCATTGAATATCCTTAGTCATGGGTGGTATGAACCTCTAGACCTTGCCGCTTTTAATTTATAGTTCAAAACTTCATTTTCAATCGCATTAGAGATACTCGAGAGAATTTCACCAAACAAACTACAAAAACCAGTTTGCCGCTTTAAGGCTAAAAGCTTCATTCGCAAGTCAACCATCACGCAAGGTGCATTTGGTCCCTATGGATTCGACCCGGTCTTACCGGTTATTATGCTATGCGATACCTAGCCCTACGCTTGGGGTGACACCATCTACGATACAATCTAAGGTCGCAAGCACCTGATTAGATTTGGTTTCCCTAAAGATAATCTGAGGGAGGATTGAGACTCTCTCTAGCACACTCGCACACAATTATTTTTCATTACAAAGAAGTAAAAAGAACCAAACACTCACACCAAACAACATGACGTGTCCAACGTGTATTTAACAACAAGCATCCGCCAAGTGTCAACTACCAATCGACCCGATCGAATATGACCACAAGTTTTTGATGAAATGGTGTAATAAGCACCAAGGGAAGGGCCCGATCGAAAAACAAAATAGGACACAACCAAACAATTTAAGAGTTTGGTTATGAATTATTAAGGTCCTATCGACAGAGAATCAGGTCCTATTGACAAGATAACAGAGGTTCCTATTGATAGGAGGGCCATCAGATTGGCCATTTTTTAAACAAGGGGCTCCTATTGATAGCAGGTCAGGTTCTATCGATAGGAGACCAATCAGATTGGCCAAAACACGAGCAACAACGATTCAAACTTGGTTTTTCCATCCAAAACTCATCAATAAGGTTCAAACTCAGGTTTTTATGGTACCAACGGACAAATATACATGGTAGATGATGAGAACTTAATCAAACAAATGATCCAACATGTATTATCAAGAATCAAGGAGAAATTTCTCAAACAAACCGTAGAACAAGATGGGTTTCATCAAGATCAAAAGAATACTTAAACAAACAAGGAAAATCAATGTAACATTTTCAACCATTTGAAGTTAGAAATAGGAGAAAAGAGATCCCTACCTCAAGATCAAGCTTCAATGGAACTCCAAATTCAAAACCCAAGCAAACCCTACCTCTTCCTAGCTTTGAATCCAACCCAAAACGAGTCTCCAAAGCAAATGCACACAATGCTCGAGCTCCAATGGCAATGATATGATGGATCTACGGTGGGTTCACAAGAAATTTGAGTATTTATGGAGGATTTGAGGAGAGAGATGAAAAAATTGAGAAAGGAAGGGAGAGAGGGGCCCGGCTTCTACAGAGGGGAAGGGGAAAATGTTTTCTCTCTCGTCATCATATTTATACTACAAGCTACACTTATCACACCACATACCCCTCTAATTTCCAATGTGCTACAAATGAGTCCCAAACCAACCAAATATTCACATTAGCCCACGATTCAACACTCAAGTGTACTTTTATAAAGTAACCCACTAAATTCAAAAAGTTTTTCGTGAAATTCTGGGTCCTTTATAGTATCTGGGTACCATTATTCGCCGGAGAGGGCCCGTGGCACCACAAATTCACCACACGGTCAACACAAGCCCGGGGGGGAGAAGGACATCGGTGGAGGACAAGGAAGGTGATGGTAGGAGGGATGGAATAATGGAGGAGGTAGGTGGAGGAGCCAAAATTGAGCGAGTAAGTGGCAGTGATGGTGTGAGTACATGGTGGCGGACAGCGAAAACGAGTTTGGGATAAACCCGAGGTGGCTACCCCAACCCCCAAGTGAGTCGAGAAGAGAGAAGGGGAGGGGGAGTGGCGGCAATGGATAGGTTAGGGATAAACCCTAGGTAACTCTCAAGTTAGAGATAGAAGGTCTCAGCGAGGGGAGAAGGCATTCCTTGTCAATATCTTAAAATGGCCAAACCTACCAAATTTGGGCATTCCTTTGGCTATTTCTCAATATAGGCATTGATTTTGCAACGCGTTGGAGAACCCAAAAAATAGGGAGTGAATTTCACTTATAACCCTCAAACTATGCATGGTTTTTCTATATCGTCCTCAAACTACAAAATTCACCCATGTCATCCCTCAACTATTGATTTCCATCCCATTTGGTCCAATTGCTAACGGCATAAGGAAAATGGATGAAAAGTTGCACATGTGCAACTCCCGTGACCTCCTCAAAGAATATCAAGGGTACTATGGGCAATCAACACATCCTCCTCCTCTCTTCTTCTCAAACAACAAACAACCACCAGAAAAGCAAACCCTATTAGCCCCAATACACAACAACCGGCCACAATCCCGAGTACCGCCGTTTCGCTTAGCTTTCCGAAATCCCTGGTTTTGGGTAATAATTTGAAGCATCACTAGGAGGACTAGCATAGTTTCCAAACACAACATTGTTACCACTAAACACTGAGCTAGGAAACTTATTAAAAGACAAGTTAATCTGCTGCAAGTTGGGCAAGTACAAATCCGGTATCTCGCCCGAAACCGAGTTATTCGCAAGATTCAAAGCCTGTAACTGGGTTAAATTCGATAACGAACCGGGTATAGTCCCGTTAAACCCATTGTTGGATAAATTAACAATGGTAAGATTCTTCCAAACAGAGAAATCAAAGGTCAGAAGGGAAAGGGCCAGTGATACCGTTGGATCTAAGGCTCAAGATCTGGAGGGCGGAGAGGCGGCCGAGGGTGTTGGGCGGAATGTGGCCGTGGAATCTGACGCCGGGCAAACGGAGGGAGATTACTCTGGACCCGTCTGCGTTGCAGGTGATTCCGATCCAGTGGGAGCAAACCGGGGAGGAGTCAGTCCAGTTGAGGTAATGCAGGTGAGGGAGGTGGTTGGAGAAATCGAGGCGAGCTTGTCTTGGAGGAGAGTTGGGGAGACTTGGGAGGAGGAGGAGGAGGGGGGGAGAGAGAGAGAGAGAGGTTGTTGGAGGTTCATTTTTTTTAGAGAGTTGGTTGGGGCAACTCAGTGAGTTTTGAGTTCAGAGGAAGAAGGTGAAGTGAGGACAGAGGAATGGATGGTTTTTCACTTTATGAGATAGAATGACAATTGTGCCCTTTGATATTCTTTGAGGAGGTCACATGAGTTGCACATGTGCAACTTTCCATCCATTTTCCTAACTGCCGTTAGCAATTGGACTAAATGGGATGGAAATCAATAGTTGAGGGATGATATGGGTGAATTTTGTAGTTTGAGGATGATATAGAAAAATCATGCATAGTTTGAGGTTTATAAGTGAAATTCGGGTGGCCAACTATGACAGAAAGCTCTTTGTTGAACTTGGTCTAACATGTCCGCCTCATCATATTTGGATTGCATTCGTTTTGTTGTAGACCATGATATATATATATATATATATATATATTTTTTTTATTTTTTATTTTTTTTTTGCAAGATATTATGGTAACTTTAACGAGTCCAATGGAGTGCAATTATGGTACTTAAAATAATTTTTGGAAAATCCCCCCCCCCCCCCCCCCCCCAAAAAAAAAAAAAAACCCTAATCTTTGCACTCAAAATTCCATAAGCACATGTACTTTAGTAAACGTCAATTAGACCCTTGACCTTGTCACTCTGTCATCAATTCCCCCCTACCTCCATTTGTCGTCCAATACTTAACAGAGCCCTAAAAGATGACATCGTTTTGGGGATTAGTCATGGACTTCCAATTCTGTTTGTTACATGTCGTCTTCTAAAGCCAACTTCAGGGTCCCACACAAACGAGCTGAACCGTTCCATAATTTTAAAATAATTAATCGACTGGCCTTGTAAAAAATTAGGCCCGTCGAATATTTATAAGTAATTGATCTAATAGTTCAATTTTTCATTCAGAATCAGGACCCTATAATCTGAAAGAATTTTTTAAAATTTTTATACAATTGTGCACTTAGTATCTCTTTGATCTGAACCATAGATGTCATAGACGACATGTAACAGACAAATTTAGAAGTCCATGACTAAGCCCCAAACGATGTCGTTCTGGGGGGCTACACCTGCAGTCCGTTAAGTATTGGACGGCAAATAGAGTAGGGAGGTAAGGGGTCTGATTGACATTTATTGAAGTACAAGTGCTTATGGAACATTGAATGCAAAAATTAGAGGTTTTTTTTTTTTTATTTTTCCAATAATTTTAGTTTCTTAAAATGTTGAAGCTAAACTGAGACTAAGAGTCAGTGTGATAACCCTTGTTTGTCTGCCACAGTATTTTTGCCCAGAACACTGTTAAAAAAAATAAATAAATAAAAATAAAGAACAAAATAGGCAAGGGCTGCCAAATGGTCCTTGAAGAGTTCAAATCCTTGGTCTATAAAGTGACTAAAGTCTGTCCCTATTAATTCAGAGGGATTTTTTGTCTCAAATTCTCAGTGCCTTGGTAGGCGCACGATTTGATTATACTTCAGTCTGGAAACAAACAAATCAATTTAGACCTGATCGTATTTTCGCCGGACATTATGATAGAGGTACATTTGCTTTTGATGACTCGTGTTGTCCGAGGTAGCTTACACGTACATCGATTAATTCTAAGAAATTAATTTCAACGTTCATTAGCAGGGGCCACAATTAAAGCCGGAACAAAATTTTGTGTGGACCAACTACCACCTGAGAGGTTTCAAGGTTTCAAACCTAAGACCTTTAAAGTTTAAAGGTACTCCCTCTATTCCAAATTATTTTCTCTTATATTATTTTTGGGTGTTCCAAATTTTTAATCCTCTTTGAAAAGTCAGAACAAAATTTATTTAATCTTCCAAAATAATCGTTTTACCAACCCTCCCTCATTACATACAAAGTTGAAAATATAAGAGTATTGTTGGAAATTAATGTGAATGCATTTTATTGAATGCAATTATTAAATATCTACTTAAAAAGTTGAAATTCTCAAAAGTGACCAGCAATCTGGAATTGAGGGAGTAGCAAACAAGGCCCCTTGGGTATTATGATAATATATGCGAATAGAGGGTCCCTTGATGTGATTAGCGATCAGTGAATTTGGTTCCTAACACAACAGGGGAATTTTCTTCATTGAAATAGAGAATTCAATTTAGAAAAAGGATAGGATCAACACAGCCTAAATCAGCAACAAATTTTAGCACAACATTTTTGGGCACCATGGAGTTGTAGGTCGACAGCCACAACATTTTTGGGCAATGGAAACTAGCAAAAAATACAATGATTCCTTAGAAATATAGAGCGAGCCAAGAAGGCGCAATGGATTTGGCAATTGCAACAATACAATCACAAACCGAGAACCTCCTAAAACTTGAAATCCTTTTTCTTCGACTTTCCCTCCTTTTCCTGCATTTTCCGTTTCCTCTTCTTCTCATTCTGCACAATTCCACCTCATTGTTAACAAAATTGTGTCCCTTAAAAACACACATGCGCGCACGTGCACAAAAAATATTGGAATTAGAAAGATAGTGAGAGACGCACCTCGGCAACCATGTCACTGAAGTCCTCCCGCTGACTACGAAGCTTCTCTTCCTCCCTTGCTTCCTCATACCTGTGAGTTGCAAAATAATAAGAGCGTAAGTGCCCGTGGCTAATTATACTACACTTGAAATTATGACAAATGAAGAGGGTTCTACTTACTTCGCAGGCAAAACATTATCCATAAGTTCCAACTCTTCTGGTTGCAATGTGACATCCACTCTATCTGATTTCTGACCTTTAAGCAGATCAACCTGAAATCATGATGACATGCAAAAGTAGAAATTATATGATGAAGACATGCCGAGATGAGTTGAACTGAGTTAACACAAGACACAACACCAAACGGTGATTAATATAATCTTGCTTCATCGCCAGATTATTGATCAAGAAGTGAATGTAATGAATAAGTTTAGAATGTCAGCACCATAGCGGTTTATTCTAACTACAAGGGAGGATGGTGTCATGGTATGGGGTCCACAAAACAAATTTTGTTTGGAATGGTCACGATCTCTTTGATCTAATGGTTGACATGCTACATAGATACAGATACGGATACGGATACGGACACAAATGGATACACGACAATTCTCGAAAGGGACACAAATTTATTTTTAATATAATTTGAATAGCTATGACATGTTATATCCACTGCTACCCAATGCAAAAAAATGGAATTGTTTGGTTGAGAATTTTGAGAAGAATATTTTGAGAAATATTTTTGAGATAGTGTTTGGATGGGTTTTTGGAAAAAGTAATAATTAGAGAGAGGTGTAATAATTGAAGAGAGATAGAGAGAGAAATGAAAATAATGATTGAAGAGAGATATGAGTAGAGAGAGAAATGTGATTAATGATTGGAAAGATGAGAGATGAAGAAAGAATCTTTTTGGAAATTTTTTTGGAAATGTGAAGTGAACACAGTGATTCAACTGATGGTGTATGCCTATACAACTATACACATATAAATATGTTTTATATAATTTTTCCCTCCAATAATTGTGGAGTTACAACTATTATACCCCAAAAAAGCTTTTAAAAATATAAAAAAAACATTTGTTGTGTCCCGCGGCGTGTCCCCAATGTGTCTTACGGCTCCCACTAGAGTGCATGAGCCATTGTTCGGTCAGCATATATAAAACAACTGTGTTTATGTTTTCACATTTGCATTCTAACAGACACAAGGGTAAAATATGACATATCATTACCCTTTTAGCGGCTGCCTTGTCTTGAGCACCAGTTCCAATGACATACCTGTTAGCAGAAAAGGGTCAGAAACTTCCTCAATTCAAGAAGAAAGAAGCTTATTGAAAACAAAAAATAAGTAATCAAATTTGCAAACAGAAGATTGCATACGTATGTGATGTTCCAAGTAAGGTTCCCGGAGCAATCTTTTCTTCTTTTTCCTCGAGTACCTTAACAGCACAAGAAAAGAACTGTGAGCATCAGCAACAGTGCAACAGAAGTTGAGAGGGAAAAGGGGCAATCACATATATACTGACTTGGTAAAGAGGCTTCTCGGGCTCCTTCCTCTGCTGCTTACGAAGATCAATAACATCTGGAGTCTCAACGCCAGTAGGAGTGCTGAGCAAATGAGAAGGAAAACACCACATTAATACAAATTACTGTTTTCTAATAACAAATGAGTCCCTACCAATGTAAAATACCCTTCCTACATCCCGCTTCTATTCCAATTTCCTAACGCCCCGTATGGTATCAGGGAAACAGAAACGGAAGGAAGATATAGTAAGATGGAGACATATATAAGGAACTGAAGTTGCCAGTTCCTCCTCTTGTTTGGTTGAGTGGGAACAAAAATGGAGGAAAGAAAGGTGTGATGATTCATTTTTAAAAGGAGGATAAATAAAACTTGGCCAAAACTATTCCAAAACATTAGTAAAAAACAGTCCACTGATGAGCAATCTTTCTGTAATGAACAGCACCACATAAACAAAGCATTGAACTACCCAGCATAACTATGTTTATGACCAAGTCCATCATCATCAAAACTTGAAAATTTATTGAGGCATACTAAACGAAAATGAAGTACAACATTTGAAAAATAAGGCAAGTATAATACCTTGAAAGACTGTCAACAGATTGAATGCCATCCTCCAATTCCTCTTCCTCAAGCGGTTCTTCCACCTCCTCTTCCTCTTCTTCCTCCTCTTCCTCCAAGTCACCCCAATGCTTGGTCTTGTCAACTGGTTCTTCCTGAATTGTTTATTCAGATTCAGATTACACAACAGAGTACATTATGATTAATAACGCGCCTAAGGGATAAGTTCAAATTCAGGATGACCGTGATTAAGGAACTCGGAAACCACAACTTATGCAATAACTTCATAAAATAACTCAGGGAAAATCACACATGAGAAGAAAATGAAAATAACAAATCTTGATGGAAAACCTAAATATGCCCACTAAATTCTTCAATATTTTCAGTATTTGTACTCAGTCTGAGAGCGAGATTGGAAAGAAACAACCATTTCTGAAAATGGCACTTCCACTTAACTATTGTAACTGATAGCATAGAAAAAGAGCATAAAATATTGTTGGAGAAGTACCTCGTAGTTTGGCTGATCTTGCTGCTGAACCCCAAAGACATCCCCGTAAAGCGGCCGGCCAAACTAACACGAAGAAATAGGAATAAGTACATCAAGAACAGAAAAGAAATACAAAGGATAAATAACAGCTTAAAACAGAAACTGAAACAAAACAATGAAGACTAGAACAGGGATATAGAGCATAAAAAAGTGGAACTTACTTCATCAACAGGAGGCTTGCCCCAACCTCCAGGATGATAACCAAAACTAGCTCCAGGAGGAATTGGAGCATTCAGCCCAGGAATTTTTAAGTGTGGATAAGAAGGTGGTGGACCATATCTCTGTGAGTAAAAATTGGCCAGTCAAAAAAGAAAAAATGAGACCGTGAAGCTTATTACCTCGCATCCAAGAAAATGTGAAGTTGGATAAACTGACCTGCATATTGATGAGCCATGGGGGAGGAGCACCTTCTGGCATCCCAAGAGCCTCTTTTAGTTCCTGTGATAACATCCCAGGTTTCATCTCCCTTAGCTTTACCTGATGACATAGAAAGTGTCATTGGTTAATAACTTTTTCACTAAGATGGTACCATTCACGCTAGTTACTTTGTCACCAAATAATCCACCAGAAAACAGAATAAAACTTTCAAGTCTACCTCCTAAATGATCAATTCAACCAACCATCCTATTACTGTTTTCAAACACGAAGTGAATTGAGTACAGTTCAGCACATGACAACCACAGGATTGAACATGCGGTATCAACTTTCCATGCGATACTACAGAATGAAAAGTGAAAGTGCATAAGATTTCTGTTGGAAAGCAGTTCTTCTAATTTTGAAGTTATTATTGCATAAGCAGACACAAAATGGCTAATTTTGGAACACCAACCCGTACTTAATACCACTTATGTCGACACACAAAAGTACACAATCAAGTATACTATTCTAGACAAGAATCAGTGTGTCCACTCAAATGTTTGCCATAAGAATTATATCATCATGTTTGCTATTCAAATCCTACAATAACAAGGAAATTCAGAAAATCTGGCAAATTCATATGGAAAGAGAGTTTATCATGTAGAGTTTAACACACAATCACTTCGGTCTATTTATATTATTTGCAGGGCATGACCATAGCATGTTATATCCATACCTTCCCTCCGTATGTCCATGCTTCATAGTTGAGCAACAAAAACCAAACAGCCTATTGTTTCGGAGATAATCATAAAAGTTGTAAAAATAGTATACCTACTCCCTCTGTCACAAATTGCAGGACCCCTACAAAAGTACGTGCAATTTTGCGATAAAAAAATAAACTACTTTGCACATCATTTTTTTGAATTTTTTTTGCACCATATTAAAGAGCTCGTGAAGCACTTTAATTTGGTGTAAAGAAACTCAAAAAATAACTCTCGGAGGTATTTTATTTTTCGATCCAGAAATTGCACGCCTTTTCATTGGGGGGCGGGCAATTTGGGACGGAGGGAGTACTACATATGTAGAGAAACAGAAGGTTAGGTATCTGTGCAATATGAAACAGACAGGAGGAGAAAACTAGACACCAGCATCCACTTACCAAAATAGATGGTCTTATGTTGCTTTCAAGCAAAAGAAAACCATAAAAACAACTTAACCACCCAAAGAGAACATGCATCAAGGATTCTCCCTCAAGACCATCAAGTAATACATCCAGTATTCTCGAAAAGCATCAGAACGAGACCGTAAATGCATTTGTCTATTTATTGATATAACTACTATGATACAATATTTTTACCTCAAACTCTTTTCCTTCATGATACAGATCACCATGAGCCGTCAGCTTAGGCTTAGTTTGATATTTAAAGAATGCGTCATGGAGAACCTGCAAAAGACAGATGCAATCATATGTCCAGCTTCGGCAGATAAAAAGAACCCCAAAAGCTTGCAAGATCTTAAAAATACGGTAACAAACTATACAATGAAGAACCGAGATCAACTGTAATTACTCAAGGCAAAAAAAAAGAGAGAAACCTGATAATCAATATCCATTTTCCCCATCCTTGGCTGCATCCTCTCGCGTTGCTTCTGTTTAAGCTTCTTACTGTCCTCTTTCTCAATGTATGCCTGCACGATGCCAATAAGCAATGCGATAAAAAGATGCAATCGGTGCTCGGTGTTACTAACACACATATTGAGCATAGATCAAATACAAGAAAAATAATCAACATGGAAGTCCTCAAGTAGAGTAGAAAGAAGAAGAAAAAAAAGCACAAAACGAGGGTTCAAGGGCACAAAGAAATGCGTTATGTTCATTGTCCGAATATCACAGACAAATGAAAAATTGATGGACAACTGGCACTAGTGTCCATATTTAAAAAATATCAGCATCGGCACTCTCTACTACTAGTTTCTTGCACTCAAGTCTGAATGTGCTAGGAAACTTGAATAGAAGCATACAGATTCGAATTCAAAAGACAATTGGCAAGTGTAAAGATACCAATTCAACAGACAACTTGAATCCCCAATTCTGTGGACAATCAGCTGGGAGAATGGCACTGAAATTGGAAATTTCTGGAAATAACACTTCTACAGCTGGGCAAAGTACGACGAGAAGTAACGAGATCCAAATGATAGGAGAAAAACTATAAGATGCTTTTTCAAATGAGCAAAGTGGCATCCCAGCAAATTCAGGCCATTTGCAGACAATTTGGCCGTCTTAAACAGCAAACAGCCATTAGAAACAGTCAGACTTAAACAAAAAGGAAGATAAAAGGTAAAATTTTATTTGTTCCGCTATAAGAACAGCAAAAGGCTGTAAAAAGACAAGAGACACGACCACGAAGTGATGCAAGTACAAAGAGAACAAGCTTAAGCTCACCTGTCTGATTTTCTCAATCCCTGTAGCAGCAATAAAATCAGGAAGTTGAAAAGGCTGTTTCTCAATACCGCGCTTCCCCTGCAAGGTAATTCAAACCCAATGAGGTACAAGACTAGGAGAAAAAAAATCTTTGATAACTGCACTCAAATCAGCCCAAGAATTATGCATAATGGATCTTTAAATTCCAAGTAGAATAATTAGCATCCTGCCACGAACAATCCCCGAGATATAACACACCAAAAACATATTTCATCCCAGCCCCTCCCCCACTCTACATTTTTGAATAAGGTGTCACATAATTGTCTCATCCCAACCCAACCAACAATTAAAGAGAAACCATCCAAAAGTCCCCTTTGTCAAACACCTACATGTCCAGGCTCCATGATTGTCACAGCCGCTCCCCTGCAAGAACCACATATTTATGTATAAGAGAAGCTCCATCAACGTTATCTTCCATCACCCTCCCCCTAATTCTCTCAGATGAGTATGGCACCAAACATGCATGCATCTCTAACAATAGTAAAAATTTAGCTGGAGTGACTAACCTGCAAAAATTTTCGTTTCTGACACCAATGTCTTGGCACTGGAACGGTATTTCGATATGATTTAAGAAATACCAATAATTTGGGGTCAGATGCAGTTGCATCCCATACCTGAAAATTGAAAGCATAAATTTATTAGATACATGACTACAATAGCTCCCACGAAAACTGCAATTACAAAAGGATAGCCAGAAATGCGTGTGTAAAATAGATACATGGCCTATTTGTGCAACAAAAGGTTTCACAACTTAACGGAACCAAAAACAACACAACGTTGGCAGTCAACTTCCCCACGCCTTATAAATCACATTCTCGAGGAAGAACATCTCATTAAAGGCAAAAAAACGTCAAAATTCTAAACAGAGGAAGGGGGTTTAGAAATCATAATTCATATATTTCAATAGAGAACTGTGTACAACTAAGAGAAAATAGGTCGTAAATAAACAAATACAACAGAAGACTTTCAGGAGGATGGAAGCTACAACGAGGATTTGTTGAGGTAACTCGAAATATCGGAAAAGATACAGACATAAAGAGTGTTTCAGAGTTGATGAAAAGGTCAAAATAAGATGGTCGAACATGTACAGCATTAACTGAGGTATAACTTCACACTTTCCCAAGTTATGACAGAACTGAAGTCAGATCAAGGAAAGTAAACTTCTCTGCCAGACAAAAAATACAGCTTTAGGCTATTCCCATGGTTGTCTACCTGCAAACTGGCTATGAAAACTTGAATTTCATTTCCCTTCCATTCAATGCGCCTATATCCCCACAACTAAAACTATTTCTTATTAAAAGATAATTTTCTGAAATCAAATTGAAACATCACCCTCTTATTCATTTACAGACATGGTGCCTTCTGCTAATACAATTGCAAGCTATTGCCAACTAAGTTAAAAGCATCCATTCAGAGACAATTGGCATCATATAGGGTGTGACTGTACGCTAAGAATTCATAAATTTATTGACCCTGCAGACTTCCAATTTAGAAGTCCCTTGAAGACTTAATTTATGGGTCAATTTAGGGATAAAACAATCATAGTACAGCGAGATCCTTTATACACCAACTCTTGGAAAGGAGATTAGGTCCTTCAAATCCTCTGCCCATATTTATCCGTCTTTTGATTCTTCCACTAGGTCAACAATCAAACTTACAAAAGGCTTTCAACTCATTGAGCAATTGGGCAAGGAAAAACAGTAAAATAGAGGGTGGTCACAAATAACCTAATGAAAGAAAGACAGGAGTTTGTCGCCAGGGATTTGACCAAATAGGATCGTCCAGTACTCCAGTTCCTATCAGAATCTATCACTAAAATACCTGTAGAGGGGTGTAAGGCTAAGCGGAGCAAAAAGGGTTTTGGTATTTCAAGAGATGGTAAATCAAAATGATTAGCCCCGCAAAAGGGTTTTGAATAAATGATTGTCGAGAAAGGACATTCATCTTTCTGTTAAATATGATGTATTGAACTTTGCTTCTCCATAGCTTAAACAAGCCAGTAGCTAATCCCCTGACATATCGGTCAGTAGCAGAACCCCCTCTAACGAACAGATAAACCACCTCGTGTTGTTAGTTCGCTCTCATGGACTGCTTGTGCTACTTTCAACCCTAACGAAGAGGTCTGCAAATATTTCACTCCCCGATAGACATATAGGGCACCATGCCTTTTCCAATAAGTCTCCGTTGTGCTTCTCGATCTTCTGGTTCCTAGAACCAAACTGTTTATACTTAAGTGATTTACTCTCGAGTGACAAAACCATAAAGAGTCTCTTGTGCCTTAATTTAGATAAAATCAAGAGGACTTCAGATCATTAGCTGCTCGGGGGGCGATAGCACAATCCTTACGAATCCTACGAAACAAGTAATGTAGAATCACACCTTTTCTCTATACGAAGTGCATTTTCTGTTGTGCAAAACCAACTGAATGAAAGACAGAAGAAGATAGACAGTTTTCAAATTGGGATACGCATGTGTGTTGTTTTTTTATTTTGAATTGTATCGGGAGAAGTGTCGTGTATTGTAAGATAAGCCAACAAAAGCTACTATACAATTAAGAATAGCTTTACATAATGACAAACCAAAAATCTATTGCATACTAAAAAAACAATTTTTAGGATGAAAGATTCCAAGTCTCCTAAGTGGGGCATTGAGGCTTAATTTGATAATTTCTAATGCCTTAGTCATGGAAAGAAAAGAACAGCCCTTATATGGATATCAATTATGCAATCACGATAGAAGTAATGCTCTTTCTTCTATTCAAACCCTAATAATTGAGGTCTGATTTCTTCTTTTGGATGGTTTGAAGGTCGCCATAATTAATTAATTAGATCAAAAGACTTAGAACGAGTTCGGAGTTCCACTTGTTAAAATAAGCTCTGATTTTTTTCCAATAAGTAATCGTAGGATGAATACTGAATCAGGATATGTGTATGTATTGTAGGATACGTCACTGAATTGTGGGATTCTATACAAAAGGGATACAGAGTGGGATACCGGATAAGTACCCCGTATCGTAGGCTTATAACAACCATTACAAATGTAGTGGGACATCACCAGACTCATAAATGTACCAAAGCGAAGAAAGGGAGAACAATGACTATGAAAGGTTAAACATTGCCCAATCATCCTCACCTCAACTACATCAGGCCTCGTTGATATCTGTTTTAGTTCAGCAATCTTCATCCTCCGTTGAAGCTGAAAGAGACAAGGTGAAACTATTTTAGCCTGGCTCAAGGTATACATGATAATAGAAACAGCAACATAATAGACAGGATACTGAAAATCAAACCTTTTTCTTCTTATTTGAGACACCGTTCTCTTTCTGTTGGGTATCCTGCTCTTCCTCTTCAGAATCTGAGTCAGCCTTCTTGTTTGAGGCTGCATTAGCAGCAGTCTCATCCTTTTTCTCATTCTCCTGAATGAGAACTTGTTACTATGGGCAAAGCATATAGAAAAACAAATATGCAAAACTTTGATCAAAAGTCTCCTTACCTCAGATTCTGCAGCTCCCTTGAAACTGAATTTCTCAAAGACTTTCCTAAACTCCTCATCGAAATCACCATATAATTCTGCCTTTTCTGGTACATACTCAACTTCAACTTGCTCCATAGCCTATTAAGTGTCCAGAAACAAGCACAAAAAGACCAGATAAGTACAAATAAAATAATCACTTCAAAAATCCAAATAACAAGATTTTGGCATTCCTTTGTTCAGTTACTGAGGACTAACATTAGTGAAATAATGGAACAAACAGTATGTATAGAACAACGAATTTAGTAGGGAGGTTAATCATGGTACAGATCCCTCTTCTCAAAACACGGAAAAAATTAGGCATGTTTCCCAAAGGAAAGAAACTAAAATCAACAGGCAGAGTTCAGCACAATTATCTTTCCATAACCAAGTAAAACCCAACACACATGCATCTCAGTGAATTCAACCTGGAAGGACTGGTTTAGCTAATTAGCTCATTATTTCACGCTGCCAAGAAACACCACCAGCAAAATTTATGAAGTTTCCCAACGACAACATTGTTTTTTGATCATTGAACAAAACCGCAAATACAAAACTGAAAACTACACACAGAAAACAACATAACAACTCTTGGTAAAAATATAACATGAATTCCCCAAAGTGCCGAATATTCAGTCTCCTATATGTTATATGTACATGGATGGCCAATTGGCAATCATGGTTAGAGAAAAGTGAACCATGGTACCATACCACCCAAAAACACATCAATACCAAGTAAACCATAAGCAAAAGAAAATAACAAAAAAGCACAATGTAAGGAGTGTAAGGCACCATTACACACCCTTCTCAGGAGAGAGAGCTCGGTAAGAGCAAAAATAAACCCTAGGTTCCATTGAGATGTCGATCTCAAATGAATGGATAACCGATAATGGATTTGCCATTGAATTAAAAAAAACTCAAATCTAAGTTTTTTGTAGATAACTTACGGATGTCGACGACTTTGGGAGTATATTGATGGAATTCTGAAAACTATCTAATATTAGTGATTTGAAATCTTCGTATTGTAGCTACATAAAGATCCCAATAAATAACTCTCTACTATGAAGCATGTATACTTCTAGATGCATCATATCCATAGATATTCTATCTGTATCAGATGCAGATACCTATCTCAGAAGTATCTACAACATAAGAACTAATTTTCTTAATTTTGACAAGTAATAAGTTCAGATTATGACACTTCTTGCATAGTTTTCAGAGGAAAATTATTACGAAATAAAAAAAAAATGGAGTAATAGATTTCTAGGAGTACTTACTTTCGAGGGAGGAGGACAAAGTGTGAAGTACAACATTTGTTTCTTTTGTTAAGTAGACTTGCATACAACACGCCATTCAAAAAAAAAAAAAACACTTGCATACCACACTATTGCATAAGAAAAATACATTACTTTAAAAACCATTCTATTTATTAAAGCTTAATGTTATGCTAAAAAACTACGAAAAAAATGCTTTTAATCAATGTATCCTGGTCGTATTCGCATCCTATTATCGTATTGTATCATGTCCATATCCATATTCATGATTTATAGTCTCTCTTCTACCTAAAATCCATATTTAAAAAATGGTTTCACATGTTGCTAAAGCTAAGCATCTTGTATTCCGTTCCTATCGTGCCTGAATGCTTAGTTTGAATTCACCAATCAATATTCGCTCTATTTGAATCCACCTTTTATACAAATTCCAAAAAAAAAAACCCTAATAAGATAGATAACTCATAGTATTATGCCTACTGAGCCTAACACGCACGCATCAGCACAACCAAAGTGGTAATAACATCAGCTAAGCTTTCACAAACATAAGAAAGAACCCTAGTTCTTAACAGATCTGTAGCATAATGCACCAAGTAGCCACCAATTCACTTAAAACCCTACGAAACTACCAAGCATAAACAACAAGAAGAGATTCAAGATACCTTCTGAGTATCACCGTTTTCCTTAGCACTATCATCTTCGTCGGTGCCGCTGTCGTCTGCCGACGCAGCAGGCTGCTGCTGTTGAGAGGCCTTGTTATTCTTCTTTTTCTGCTTGCGACGCCTCCTCCGCTCAGTCTCACGCGATTTCTTAACGGCGGTGGTGGCGTCGCCGCTAGGGTTCTGAAGCTTTAAACCGCCGTTGGGGTACTCCGAAACGCCGTTGGGGTACTCCGAAACGCCGTTGGCCACTTCCGCCGTCATCCTCTTGAACTTGTTCCGTGCTCCTTCCTTCTTTGTTGGCCGATGAGTTGATGTCGAAGAATTGGATGAGTTCGCCCTCTGCTTCAATTGATTATTGATCTCCGAGAGGGGAGAGAGAGAGAGGTAACTGGAAAGGGGGAAAATTAATTACCGAGTACTTATAGGTGAATTTGCGGTTTGTTTGAGGCCAAGTCGGACGGGGTATAAGGCCCATATGGTGATTTGTGAATCATACGGGTTTAAGGCTCATTGCAATTTGAACCGGAATTTGTGGGCTTCGCTGTCTCAGGCTGAGTTTTTTAAATGATTTTAGTAATTTAGTTGATTTTACGTTAAAACCAACCATGATTTTAGCACCCAGTGAACTCATTTGTTAAAATTAGGGTTAGTTGCTAAAATCAAACGGAAAACTCAGCCTTAGAGGAAAGTAAGGGCTAGGGTCCAAATTTGGTTCAACTGTTATTGGGCTTAAGGCCTAGTTTGTCAAAAGATTTTATCAAAATTTGATAAAATTACCCCTTGATTTTATCAAACGAGGAGGAAGGTTGATAAAATCTCAACTTTTTTGATTGCACAAAAGTTGAGATTTTATCAACCCTCCTCCTCATTTGATAAAATCAAGGGTGATTTTATCGAATCTTGATTTTATCAACAAGAAACTCAGCCTTAAAAATCCAACCGCGTTGTACTGTTGGGGCAGGTTGTTAGTGTTATTGGCATTTTCCAGATTTTGACAAACCATTGGTGTATGTACTTCTATCTTTTTTCATTTGGGTTTGAGAGGTAGCTTAGTTGATTGATTCTAGATGCTCCACCCGATGGTTGAAGGATTGGAGAAATGGAGTTACACGCACTTTGGCTCGGATTTGGCTTATGAAAGGTATAACGTTGCATTATCATGTTCTTCATTTAGATTAGGGATTTAATCTTTTTGTGCTGCATGATTTTACATTTAGCCTTATAATGTGAGCATCAAGTATTTTTCTAAGGCACGTATCTATTTTAAAAGAGATTCAGAGTGCAGGGCTCGTTCAACGCTACTGGCGCTAATCTAACGATTTAGTTTGCTTCATTCAAAATAGTTTCAAAGATCAGCGCTTGATGAGTGCTCGTCATAGCGCTCGTAGTGCTTACTAGCGCCACGCGTTTTGAGGTAATGCATGATGTCACCCTTTTATTCCGCTAGCGCTTACTAGCGCAACGCCTATTTTCTTGAGTACATGGTGTTTTCTTATTGGCCCTCTTTAGGGCTCCGACCTTGACACTATATAAACTAATTTTTCACACTTCTAAGTCAGATTTTGAGAGTATTAGCCCACCTTAGAAAGAGAAACAATTCTCCTTCATTTATTCATGGGGTTCTATGCTTTAGAGGTGATTTCTATTTTGATTTGATAATCTTTTTATCCATTCTAGTGCTGTATTCTAATATCTATGTATATGCTCTAGTTTGATTATTCTCAAATCTTCATTGCATCATCAAGAAACAATCTTTTCTTAGATTCATGTACTTAGATGCTTTAAGTATGATTTAAACTTATTGTTTGATCATCTTTTGTGTCAATCTAGTGCAATACATTTGTTCACCATGTATTTGCTCTGGATTGATTTTCTTCATTCGAAAACCCCCACTAAGAATCAAGTATTTTATCTTTTATGGGTTCTTGATACATTATATGATTTAAACCTTGTGTTTGATCATTTATTTTGTCAATCTAGATTAATCTTTTAATTCTTCATGGATTACATATAGTTTGATTATTTTTCACAAAAATCTTCATTCATCATCATGTCATTCATATCATGGTTGATTGTCTTGGTTCCTACGTGAGCCGGTTAGGCCGGTGCCTAGTTGACTCGGAGATCAAGACGGGTGTGCTTATGGAGTTCATGGAATCAAAGAGGAATACGGGGTACTACATGAAGAATTGGAGCTAGGTGTCACAAATGGCTTGTTAGGTAATTCCTAGTCTTGTTAATTCTTGTAAACCTTTTAATTTATGGAATGCATAAGTAGGACTAGGCCATGGTTTTATGCTTAGAGTGTTTAGGCTCTAAGTAGTTTCCACATATATCTCCTTGTCTTGTCTCTTTACTTTAATTACTTTATGTTTTGCAAATTAGATTGTGACAATTTGAATGGAGCATGAATGATTGTGATTCTCATAATTAGACTTAATTTTTAAATTGTCGTCCTATTCAACCCCCCTCCCCTCCCTCTAGAACTCGTTAGTGCATTATATTTGTTTTCATAGGTCCGGTTGCCGGTTTACTTTTGGGAGAATTGGAAAAGATGAGATTAATTATGGGGATAAATAAGACTTGGGGTTTCTCGTATAAGCTACAAAAGCTGAGCTCCCTGTTTCGTTAGCACATTCATGACTAAAAATCATATTTACATGTATTCCCCTTTATTTAGTTGTACACATCCTATTGAATATGAAGTTCATATCTTTTAATATCCATCGAGTTCATAGCATTGAGCAAGACATGCAAATAAAGCACATCATTTATATCGGAGTATAAAACACTTGTAAAACCATGTAATTTAGGTATTGATTCACTCATCTCGATCCATATGATCACATGAGTCCCCTATAACAAATGAGCATTGGAACATAATTAGACAATTTAAATAAGATGTGAAGAATAAGCGTATTTAGTTGTACGCTTATTTTTATTTTGTTCTAGAGCGTTCTGTGCTAAGGTGCGAAAAAATAATCTCATATTATTGTATTTTTTAGCTTTTTAGTGGGTGCGGTAGTTGTTAGTCAAGTCCTTTGAAGGGTCAAGCAAAATGTTGATTAGTTACTTGGAAAATTTAAAGTCAAACGATTTCACTCAAGTAAAAAGGTTATTTCTTGAGCAAAAATGGCGCACTTTGACAGCTTTTTGCTAACTCTATAAATATCAACTATTAGGTCATTATAGCTTATAAACTCGGATTTTACATTTCTATGCCATTTGTGACAGTAAAGGTTTGTGCATCTTCAAAAACTTGCACAGATCAAATGATTTTTTGGGCTAAATAATCATCTTTGAGAGGTTTCTTTACTTTGCATCTTGGAGTACAGATACAATATATGTATCACCGAGCGGTAAATACATCTCTAAGAGGTTTAAAGAGTAACTCATCACCAACTACAAGTTTGAGAAAAGCCCTGAGGAGAATTCCTGGGAAATACAAGTCCTTCGGTAGATTCCAAGAGGCAAACGGAAGACTTGGAGATTTAAGGCATCCGCAGTCAAAGCATTGGGCGTGGTAAACATGGATTCGACAAGTAGATCTTATACTTGATTTTGAGAATTATAATCGTAGGTAAGATTGTTTATAACTACACATTGAATAAAATGTTTTTGATTCATTCTCATGTTTTTTTTTTACTCATCTAGGGATTTCTTTGCTTTCCGTTTGTTAGACTGTGGAAAGAGACTCTAGGGAAATCTATAACTTACTAATAAGGAAATTGGAGGTTGGAAACATGGTTTGCATTTTTGTTTCCCATTTTACGCTACTTAGTTGTCTTATTTACGCTTTTGCCACTCTACACTTTAGGGCGTTGACACCTGTAGAACAAGTGGAAAGAATGGGGAGTTTTGGCACTCCAGACTCGGTTTTGCCATGTTTAACTTTTCCTTCTTCAAATTTCTTCCCCAATACGAGCTTGAGATTCTCTCTCAAGCAGGCATCTTTTCTGGAACAATATATCATCTACCTAGGATCTTTTCCAGGTAATTGCATGTTTCCGGGTAGGCTTTGTAAAATGGTTTCCTTTTGTTTTTTTTGGAGATGAGAAATGAAGTTACTTCTGGCATTTTGTACATGGAACAAAACCTGGAACAATCTGTGGAGATTGGAATACGTGTGTTTTGAGGCTCATATTGGTTTGTTAAAACATGGAATGAGGCTTATGCCTACCAGTTGTTTGATGTAATTCCTCAAAGAAGTTCACTGGTTGTGGAATGTAAAATGTGTCACATTGTTGTGTCTTTTTTTTTCCCCGATTGCCTTCTCTTGCTCTTTCACACTTGTTTGCAATCTCTGTCTCTTCCGAGTCAGCTTATACTACTAAACTAACTCTAATTAGTTAATGGTACCTAATGAAAATCTGGACAAAATATGGTGTTTCCAGTTTTCAAGTTTGAATAGCTTTTAGTTTTCTTGTGTTTTGTGGCTCACATTTGTTTGTTAAAACATGGAATGAGGTTTATGCCTACCAATTGTTTGATGTAATTCCTCAAAGAAGTGCACTGGTTGTTTGTAATCTCTGTCTCTTCCGAGTCGGCTTATACTACTAATACTTGCATAGTTGTTCCTTCTAATAATTGCATTCTCAATGAGGTTAAAAACAATGCTTTTGATATCCCAATTCTTGTAAAACTTCACTTTAAAGCCAATTTTGCACATGCCCTTGAAATTGATATGTTCATATATTTGTGTGGCCTTAAGGTTGCATTTGCAAAAAAGAACGCCCAATGAAAGGATTTATATATGTATTCAAGTGATTTACATATGTTCATTTCAACTTCTGAAATGATTACATGCAACCTCTAATTTTTTGCCAAATTATACTCTCTCCTGTTCTAAGCTTAAGCTACCAATGGATGTATGGATTCTTTCATGTGTATGATCAAATTCTTATGTTTGCAGTAATTTAAGGATTGAAGCGCAGAGACAAAATTTGAAAGAACTCAGAGCAACTTATTAGGGGATGAATATTACTCTTTGGTGTTTCCGACTCGAGACATGCCCATGCTAAAGATGAAAGTAGGAATTTCTATTTTGCAGAATTTATTCATCTGTTATTGGTTGAGTGTTGGTACAGAGATCTAAAAGTAGGGATTTTTCTTCTAATCTATGATTATAGGCCTTTTGTTTCTCATCTGGTTCTGGTATACCTGATTTGTTCGGGGGCTCTCAATTTTAAGGTTTCCTATTTAATTGTTGAAATAAGGATTTAAAGTTGATAGCTCTTTTGAATGTGATGAAGTAACTTTTTTTGTGAAATGCTGAACACTGGCATTTTTTTGTTTCTGATCTCTGGTTTTGAAAACTCAAGGATGGATAATTATTTCTTTTTACTAAATTATTATGAATTATTCCTAATGTTAGGTTCTTTTGTATTTTAGAAGTCGCGAATATGCTTAAAATGAAGGCAAATTCGTGGCCTTGTGTCCAAGCTGGTCGTGCCCAAAAAGAAGAAGAAATTGCTACACATGAACCTCCGGAGCTATGCATCATGCCGATATTGATCGATTCTGGTAGATCTCAATTTGAGAATTAAGTAAAGCCACATGATGTTTATTGCTATGAGCGTCTTAGGGATCAAATCACTGAGCTATTTCGGGAGCTCAAAACTACGTACGATGGCAATGAAATGTTGGTTAAAGCATTAGCAGAGAATCCATCGTTAGATTTGCTTCAACAATGTGATCAACTGATTGATGATGAAATTAATGAGTGTTATGATCATGCCATTGCTGAGTACCAAGAAAGAACGACCTATTTCATGCACGGTGATGGCGGTATTTCAACTCCATAGAATGCCTTGTGACTTGTGAATACGTTTTGGTTCCATCTGAAGCAGTAGTATAATTCACAGTCGTAGCTATTTTGCATATATTAAGCTAACGAGTGGAGTACTATTTTATGTTGTGTAACTGGGTATGAAATCTAGAACCTTATGTTTAAAGATTTCAGTGTTTGCAATCTTCTAACTTCTTTCCTATTTTAGCAAATATAAAACAAACCAAAGTAGGAAAAATTAAATACTGAATTTTTAATCTGAAAAATTGTTCAACAAATATACTAAGAGTTGAATTAAAACAAATGGTGCAATATGAAGATTAATAAAATAGGTGGTGTTAATGCCAAAACTGTTTTTGTTTGTGCCAAAACCGGTTTTGGTTGTGCAAAAAATGTAGTGCTTAAAAACCTTGTACCATGTGCAAGGTACAAGCCTTTTGTGCACTATAGTTTTGGCACAAACAAAAATGGTTTTGGCACAAACAAAAATGGTTTTGGCATTATCATTTCCCAATAAAATTTGCTTAAACTAATAGTAATTGTTCTCCTTCCAAATTTTATAAAGGTCAACAATCGCCATGCATTTGTGGTGGAGGTATGGAGAAAATCGAGATAATAGATGGAGAAATTGTTTTATGCACCTTAAATATTGCAGATACTACAAAAGTTCATATTAATTTGATGTACATTGAACAACTCCAAACACAAGTGCATCACATGATTTATATTTTTTAAATCGCGTTTTAGAATTTTTTAGGTTGCACATATTAAAAAGAATGCATATTAATATGTATATTAAACAACACCAAACACAATTGCATCACGAGTTAGTATATTATTGAAATCTTGTTTTAAGACTTTTTTTGGATAGAGATGGCGAGATGCTAGAGAATGGAGTGACAGGTTATCTTTTCCTAGACTTGATTCTAAATTCAGCTAATTACAAGAAAAATTGAAGAAAAAGAGTAATTATTCACCAATTTGGGAGTACCACCAAGTAGTGTTTCGGATCACTCCAAAATCCACATATTTATATAAATACATACATTTAATTGTGGTCTTTACGAAAATGTAAAGTTGTAGAGTGGTCTGAGCATCGCGTGACAATACTTCCGGACTATTGAGGATGTGTTTGTTTTGGGGTTTTAGTTTAGTTTAGTTTCGTTTGTAGAGGTAATGAGTGGAAAAAGGAATATGGTAATGATATGAGATATTGGTAATGAGTGGATAGAGATAGAGAGAGAAACGAGCGTAATAATTTGAAAAATGAGTAATACATAGAGAGAAAATGTCACGACCCAAATCCAACAGATTTAATTATCATGACCGGCCAGTGAGTCGGTCTCACCAAAGGCCTCTATTGTCTCTCCTTCTTTCTTTCTTTCTTTTTTCTAAAAAATAAACAATAGAAGCAAACATAACTAAGTTTCCATATTCATTACGTGGCCATAATACAATATTCGCCTCGTCCTTCTAATTCTGATAATCTGAAAAGAAAAAGATTTCAATAACATAAGCCACTGCTTGTGTGAGATTATGAATTATTAGAGTTACATGATCTACCATAGAATTTTAAAAAGAACTTTTTGTCAATGAACCAAAATCATGGCATGATCAGTTTTTCATGGCTTCAATTGTACCCAAAATTTGTAAACAAGCTTGTATATAACATAACACGTCATGGACATATACGATATACTATCCGACGATTTCCGCCAGCTATGAGGGAGCGACCTCCAATATAACATCTTGAAGTGATCAATTCAGCTGGACACCTGGTTGTGCCCCTTCTATTCCGCCCTTAAACCACCGTTCCAACTAGTATCTTTAACGTCCCCCAGATTCAGGGACATCGTCCGGATGTATCGATAATACTATTTTTTTCAAAAACTGAGCAAAACGTCAGAATTCCATGGTATATTGCTTCAAAAGAATTTCATATATAAATAATCATAATTTTAATAGGAACATAATTTTTTTTCGAAAAAACTCATGTAACAAGGATAATTCATAACTCACCTTTTTGCAGTCGAATCTACTTACGATCAATTACTTCGGATATCTCGTACCTAAACATAAAATATTCATCTTTTGTTATTACTAAAATCAGGCTAAAGTTTATACCAGCTAATTCATAAATGGCATCCTTTCATTTATTCATCTCTCTTTTTCTTTTATTTTTCTCCAATTTGTTAACTATTCTATACTGCCTTATTTATTAACTTAAGCAAATACTACGTGTGTTCAGATTACCAAGTCTAAAATATTGAGTTCAGCTTCGGTTCAACTTCAAGACGAGTCGATCCGAACTACTAGCTACGTGAGAAGTTTAGTTCATCTCCAGCCTTAAATTAATCCCGACAAATTAAAGGGATAAACTATGATCAATTTTCTTAAATCTATGAATTGATTTTATCACGAATTGTTTTGACTAATCGTACCGCCCCAAACTCTAATAAGTGTTAGTTAACCAATCCGGAAATTTATTTGTCAAAACACTCTAACGTGGTACAGGAGTCTAGGTGTAGTTATTTTTATTTATTTATTTATTTCTTTACATATATATATATATATATACGGAAAACTTTACATCCACACCTCCCGGAAATAAGAAAAAATTGGTTTTTTTTGTGTTGCAAATTTTTTTTGGAAAATCCGATCCGTCCAATGTGTTCAGAAGGTGTTTTCAAGGGTCCACGCGGAAAATCTTCAAAAAAAAATACCGGGAAGGGCTTGATCCAAGCAGTTTTCGCAAAAACTGTATTTATATATTTTTGCGAAAACTGCTTGGATCAAGCCCTTCCCGGTTTTTTATTTTGAAGATTTTCCGCGAGGACCCTTGAAAACACCTTCTGAACACATTGGACGGATCGGATCGTCAAAAAAAATTTTGGATCAAAAGTCCGGATAAGAAGCGGAACTTATATATATATATAGGAAGCCGATCTACTAAGGACTCCCTCAAACAAAAATTCCGTGCGGACCTCACCATTTTTTGACTTTCCGGATCAAATTTTGACAATCCGAACCGCTCAATGTTTTTAAAATGCATTTTCGAAGGTCCACGCGGAAAATCTTCAAAAAAAAAATACCCGGAAGGGTTTGATCGGATCAGTTTTTGTTAAAAATGCTATAAAAATGGTGAGGTCCGCACGGAATTATCCTAAGGGAGTCCTCAATAGATCATTATCCTATATATATATATATATATATATATTAATTAGAAGTTTGAACCCACCTACAGAGGTATGAAGATGCACGTGTTTTATGAATTAAATAAGGAAAGTGTATATATTATGTGTATCTCGGCAGTTTGGTGTGGATGACTTACCTCCTAAATTTCCCCCCTTTTTTTTTTACTTCCTTTTCCCTTCCTCTTTTCCTCTCTCTTTTTTTCCTCCCTTTTTTTTCCGGGTGGTGTTAATGCTAAAACCATTTTTGTTTGTGACAAAAATGTAGTGCTTAAAAACATTGTACCATGTGCAAGGTACAAGCCTTTTGTGCACTACAGTTTTGGCACAAACAAAAATAGTTTTGGCCCTATGGGCAGGTTGGGTAGGCCCGGGTCTGGG